>CAUYQG010084006.1:0-22439 GCA_963574415.1 Tarsius wallacei
TGGGAGGTCTGCAGACACTTGGGTGCTGGGCATGTGTGCTAGTTGTGGCTGAAAGCCAAGTGGACATGGTCAGCATATCCGCTGAGTTTATCTGGCCCCTGCTGGGCCAAGCCCCAGAGATTCGGGTTTGTGGAGTTTTCAAGATCACTACCTAGCCCCCAGGTGTGGCACATAGGACACCCCTGCTAGTGCCTGATCCTAAAGCAAGAATTTGGTGCATCTTAGGATGGAGATGCGGTGGAGCTCTTCTGGCTGCTCCTAGCCATCCTCAGGGTTCAGGCTGGCTCGGGGCTTCCTGAGGGATGCTTGGCCTGGCTTCAGCCTTGACTAGGAACTCAGGTGGGGGAGGCCTCACCGTCCCCAGGCACCTCTACGCCTCCCGTGGGGGCTCTCTGCATGTAGGCCAGATGCCCCTTGCCATTGGTTCCCTTCTCTCTCAGGGATTGTCCTTCCTTTCCAAGACTGGACTGTTCTAAACCCAGCTGATCTCTGGCTTCTGGCTCTGGGCCAGGGGTCCCACCTGTGGCCTGTCCCCAAATATACTGGGTTTCCGAGGCATAGATAAGTCCATGCCCTGGTTCAAGGTGTGTTGTCCTGACCACCTTTGAAGGGTTCTCGGGGGTGAGGTTGTGCTGCTCTCTGGGGTGTAGTACTCCATGGCAAGGGTGTGGCATACTCAGAGCCCTCCCCCAACCCCGTGCAGTTGCCTTAGTGGCTTCTGAGGCAAGAGCAGGAAGGTCTTGCCCACATCCCGCCCAGGTTTTGAAGTTCATCCAGTAACCCTCAGTGGGCACCTGCCCTGGCACTCGCTCACTGGTGTCCAGAAGTGACTTAGAATATAGGAGGAGGAGAGGAAAGGAGAACAGGATGAAGACCCTGAGAGCAGGACTGGGGTTTCTGGGCACCCCTCCATTACAATGTCTGAGAGAGTGACTGGGGACAACCCAGTGGTGGAGCCCACCAGGGGCAGCTGGGTTCAGTGATTCTTCTTCGGCTTCCTCGTAGACACCTGGCACTGCCTCATCGCCATGGCATCCTCCAGAGCCCGGGCCCAGAGCAGCTTTTCTTCAGAACACTCCCACGGGCCCATGAGCAACAGCTTAGAGGTGTTCTAGGGGCAGGGTGGCAACAGGCTGGGAGAGCCCACTGGGAGAGTCATTGACTGAGCCTGATTTCTTTCTGGGCTTCTTTCACTGGGTAGTGCTGGGTTCTTCTCTGGCCCCCCTTACCTCCAGCTGTGCCTGGAGGCCCAGCCAGGGCTCCCAGGTTAGGGATGTGTTGCTACATTCCTCCCTTCCTTGGGTCCCAGTAAGTTTTGGCTCCCTGTCTGATAGGACTCATGGGTTCCTGCCCAGCCTCCTGGCCAACCCCTCCTGGCTTCTCTTCAGGCTGAAGCACAGGGTTGTGTGAACAGTTTGGGCTGCTCTTGGGGAGTTGAGGCCTGTCCTGTGTGCTTTTCCCCTGCATCCTTGGTGTCACCGGGCATCCTTGGTGACATGGGGACCAACTTCTGTGGGCCTTGAGTGTCGTGTATGCCATTGCTGTCAGTGCCCACTGTTCTTCCAAAATGTAGAAGTCTCAGATATTTAGGGTGAAACTGAAGGGGCTTTATGGGGACTGTAGCTGTGGGAGATCCTGGCTCTTCCAGGCTAGGGGCCAGCGGCCAAAGCAGGGGCCTCTAGGGCCTCCATCTGGAAGGTCAGGGCCCTTACACATGAGATGAGACCCTTGTGAGGGTTATCAGACAGGGTCCTACAACTCCTCATGGGTGGGCTCTTCTCAACAGGAATGGGGATCTCAGAGTATGAGGCTTTCCGAGGACTTGGGGCTTCTCTGAACTCTCCTGAGTCTTGCCCAGGATACCCTGACTGCTGCTCTTGAGTCTGGATGCTGTCCTGGGTCACTCCGTTGTACAAGGCTTTGCTAGTGTGTGCTGTAGGGACCGACCTGGGGCAGGTAAAGCTGGTTCTTTTTCTTTGTTCCATCCAGGTCAGTCAGAAGTTACCGTACCCTCAGGGAAATGTCCTTATATACATGTTGAGTCACCTACAAAAAAAAAAAAGACTGGTACTTCCCTGGTAAGAGGGCACAGGGTGGTCTAGGAATGACCAGAATCTGAGGATTCTAAAAATTCCCAGACTTTGGCTCTGTGACTCCTCAGGAGAGTTGGGGCTACCTAAGACTAGGTCTTCCCTCCAAGGTGAAAGACCAGATGTCGGCTCAGGGTTGTGCCCTCCTTTGGACCTGTTCCTTCCTTCTGGTCACCAGGAAGTATCACTTTCCTTCACCCAGGGGTAGCCCAGGAACTGGCATCAGATTCTCTCCCAACAAGTGGACCCTTCAGGACTGGACAGGATATCTGAGGACCAGGCCTACTGTGTCCTGGGTTAGAACTGGGTACCACCCTCTGGGTAGAGCATTAGGAGACAGCCATGGGTTTCAGGTGTCTAACTATAGACAGTGGTCACAGGCCCCTCACTCTCCACATTACCTTGCTGGTAATTATATTGCTGGTGTAATATTGCTTCCAAATGTGCAGCATCTTTAGCCATTTGTCCACACATTAGATTTCCTGATGTTCTGGCTGTGAAAGGAGACTCGATAGAGTTAGCAGAATTGCAGGCTTTCTGAAGCAGCTCTTGGATTCTGGGGTCTGTGTTGAAGGTCAGTTTGATCTGCCCGCATGAGTTGGGGTCTGACCTGCTTGTTTTCCCAAGCACACTAGGGGACACAGGGACCTACTTTGATGGATCTTGAATGCGGTGTATGCCGTTGCAATCAGTGCTCACTGTCCTTTCACAATAGACCTCCCAGATTCTTAGGGTGAGACTGAAGAGAGTCTCTGGGGAAGGCAGTTATGGCAGGATCTGGCCCTTTCTGACTGAGGACCAGTAGCCGTAGAAGGGACCTCTAGGGCCTCTATCTGGAAGGTCAGAGGACTCTCCAAATGGGACAAGCCCCTTGTGAGTCTTGTCAGACAAGGTCCTCAGCTACTCATGAATAGATTCTTCTCAGCAGGGATGGGGCTGCCAGAGGATGAAGTTTTCCAAGGGCCTGGGGCTTCCCTGGGCTCTCCTGAGATGAGTCTTGCCCTGTGTACCCTGGCTGCTGGGCCTGAGCTTGGATGCTGTAGTGTGTCACCCCCTTGGTGCAGGGCTTGACTAGTGTCTGCTACAGGAACCTGCCTGGGGTGGGGAAAGCTGGGTCCTCCTTTGAGAGCCACACCCTGCAAGGCAGGACAGTTCTGAGCCTGGGGTCTTCCTGGGCCATCTTACCTCGTTGATGAGGCACTTCATGAATCAGTGCATGGTCGTTCTGAGGCACAAGCCATGATGGAAGAAGCAGATATGCTCAGGGCCTTCTGGATTGCCTTGCAAACCTCCCTACTTCAGGCTCCTTTGTAGACACTATCCCGAAGTGCAGAACCAGGCAGTGCCCAGGACTTCCTCCAGCCATCTCTTGCAGAGTCACCTGGTAACCACACTTCTTTTTAGCTCTACCCAGATGGAACTTGTCCCTATCCAATTGCCTGTCATTCATCCATGGTGGGAAAAGGATCTTCTAGAGAATCCCATGTCTTCCCCAGTCAGGCCCTGGCTGGCGCTCGGCCACTCACCCCCTTTAGAAGTGTCTTGGGCCTCCAGTCCATGGGACCCCAGGCCTCTGCGGAAGAGTTGAGAACACTGTCCACTCACCAAATGCATCATGACTTTCAGGCAGGATCTTCGTAATAGGTGGCCCTAGTGGCCTTACCACCTATACACCTTGGTTATTTTGCTACCAAAAACCCCAAGAAGACCCCTTCTCCCTAGACATTACAGTGTGCTCTCTGGGTACAGAGCCATAAGTTAGAAGAGCTGGTCCTAGACCCCAAGCCTCCCACCCCTCCATTCACTGAGCCCACCATGCAGCCTCAGGCCTGGGATAAAGGGCAGGATGTCCCCTGGTGCCTGGCTATATGTGCTGCCTGTTGGGACCCTGGGCTGAGGATCCAGGTGATCAGTCCTGTGTAGAGGTCATGACGGAGGATCATGAATATGGAGACTGGTGGGGTGACCCAGTGGGAGTTGGGGGTAGATGGCTAACTCCTAGACATGAAGTCAGGTTGAGGAGCAGGTCAAATGAGCTTCGTCTGGTTGTAGGTGGGGAGGAAAGCCTAGGTGGTGTCCAGTTGCATGACAGAATGACCAGCTGTAGGACAGGGCCATTGCTCCTGAACACAGAGGAAGACCACAGGGAGACTGAAATGCCTTTGGCCAATGGGGACCAGGTGCATCTTACTCTGATTTAGGGAAATGAGGCTTCTGTGGGTTGTCAGCAGACTTCCTAAGGCTCCAACCAGTTGTGAACATAAGAAACATCCTGGAAATTGATATTGCCAAGCCAGTATGGCCGTCCCCTGGCCAGGCTGTGGGAGGCCCCAGAGCCACTGTCCACCTACCCAGCATGGCATATTTCTCACTGGCCAGGAGCTGGGCCAGTGTTCAGAAGGTGTGTTCTTCGTTTAGGTGCATCAGCAGCATGCTGCCTAGAAAAGAGGAGGGTTTTGTGGGTTTTGAGCTGATGCTTTCAGGTTCATTTTGCCTCACAAATCCTAACAAGGAATCCAATTCCAGGTGAAGAGGTTTCGCCCCATAATTTGTGAGCTTTTCAGGCTGCCTGCATTGTAGAAAAACTTTTGGCCATATTTATGCACAGTGAAATGCAAATAAATTAGGTATACTTTGACTGGTTTATTCTTTTCATCCCAGTAGTTTTTTGTTGTGTTGAATTGCACACATGAAAGTTCAGTCTCTGGGAGGCCCGGTTCCGCAGGTCTGGACCCATATGTGGAGTCTCCTGAACACACCCCAGCACCTCACGGCTCTGCTCCTGCCCCCTCCAAATTTCTAGAGTGTCCACTTTGTGGTTAGTCCCTCTGCCCTGGCTGGACTCCTGGCTGACCTGATCTGACCTCAGTCCCTATGGGAAGGCCCTTTGTAACTGGCCTAGGAATAGGAACCCTACAGAGGCAGCCTTGTGGGTCTGGTTTTTCCCCTTCGCAAACACGTCTCACATCCATTCATGGTCTTGAGGTGTCAGTGGCTTGGTCCCTTTTTTCAGGTGGTTGTCTTCTGTCTTGAGGCACACTGCCATTTCTTTAATCTTTCCCATGTGTAAGGTCACCTCGGTGGCCTCCCGGTTTTAGTGTGATGAGTCCAGCAGTGAGGGTGTCATGCAGGCTGCATGTGGTCATCAGTGTTCAGGTCTGTGACTGAATATCTGGGACACTGTGGGACTTGGGATGCCAGTGCATGTAGCTCTGTGAGCAGCTGCCTCATTGTCCTCCACAGAGGGTGGCGTTCCAAGTTCCCACCAGCCACAGAGGACAGCTCATGCGGCTGTCATCCTCCCCTTCTTGGGGCATTGCCAGTGGTGTCTGGGGAGGTTCCAAGCCCCACTCTGGTCAATCTCCTGAGGGACCTCTCCTCAGGTCATGGTGGGGGAAGCGGCATGATGTGGGCTGCTGTCTGCCCCTTTGGGAGCCTCCTGGGTTCTGACCCCACAAGCTCTAGCGAACCCAGGGTTCAGAGCCCAGTTTGTGCTCAGCTCGATGTTGCTAGTGTCCCCCAGCCAGGAGACCCCCTAGTGGGTTTGTCCCCCTCTCCCGTGGGAACCCTGTCTCTGCTCTGAGTCTTCTTTGCTCCCCTGGGAAATCCCATGCCTCTGAGCCTCCTCATCTTCCTTGGGACCCTCTAGTCCCAATGGTCCTTACTTGACCCTGTAGTGCTCATGAAACATGATGTGGTTGTTAAAGGTGTGACTCACGACCTGGTCAACCTGTCCATTGGGCACTGAGGTTTTCGTGCCCTGCTTCTTCATGCTCTGTGCGGCAGGGCCAAGAGGAGGAAGCAACCTCTGAACCCAGGAGACTCACTGCAGGCATTATCACATAGTCAGTGCTTCTAGTAGAAAGATGGTTTCTTCTTTAGAAACCACCTTGTCTGGCTTGCGTGCGAAGCCTACAGGGCTCAGCAAAGCCCAGCTCACCTGTGAGATCCATGTCACCATCCTGGCCAGATTATGGGACTGACGGCCCCCTGGGATGAAACCTCCCTCCAGTTGGAGACTGACACAGACACAGACTGGCCTGTGTGTCTTCTGCTTTGGTTGGTGTGGAAGGGCCACACTTGATAAATTCCATTATTCTCTGCCGTCATTCAATCCAGATCAAGAAGAAGAGACCAAAATCAGCCCCGCACTGGCTGCGATGATGCCTTTATAGACAAATTGAGTCATCTACAAGAAAAAAATAGAGACAGACTTCCCTGGTAAGGTAAGGCACAGGGCCACTCTAGATTCTAAAAATTCCCAGCCTTTGGCTCTGTGGTTCCTCAGTAGAGTTGAGTCTACCTAAGACCAGGCCTCCCCTCCCACCATGAAAGACTGGATGAGTGCTCAGGGTTGTGAGCTCTGATCTGGACCTGTTCCTTCCTTTCATTCACCAGGAGGCGCCATTTTGCCTGACCCTGGGGTGGGCCAGGGTCTGGAATCAGAATCTCTCCGAGCAAGGGGACCCTTGAGGCCTGGGCAGGACGGCGGAGGACCAGGCCTGCTGTGTCCTCGGTGAGAACCCTGTGCTGCCCTTTGTCTGATAGTCAGCAGCGCCTGGGGACTGCCATGGATTCCAGGTGTCTAACTACAGAGAGCGTTCATGAGCCCCTCACTCTCCTTGTTACCTTGCTTGTAGTGGTGTATATCTTTCAATTCTGTAGTGTATTTAGCCACATGTTGACTCTTTTACATTTCTGATGTTTATACTGTGAAAGTACTCTGGAGTTAGCTGAGCTCCAGGCTTTCTGAAGCAGCCCTTGGATTCTGGGGTCTGTGTTAAGGGTCCTCTTGGGACTGTATTTGAAGGAGCCAGGGAAGTGTAGATCCCGGGGCTGTATTTTGTGACAGGGAAGGCCACGGTGGCCTGGCCTGGTGCTCCCAGGACCCACCATCTTCAGGCTTTGGACACCTTGGGGTTTGCCCAGGTCCAAGCCTCCAGGTGTGGTCTTGGCACCATCGGGTGGTGTCCACTGAGCCACCACGGTGGTTCATGGTGGTTATTTGGAAAAAACAACCACAAGGACAATGTTTTGGGGTCAGGTCCAACAGGCCGGAATTGTGGTCCGGTTGAGGGAGGGTGCCCCCTTTACAACCTTCTGAGCCCACAGGTCTGCCCTCTGCCTCTAGGGGCACTTTTCTCTGTGGCGGAGACTGGTCCTTCCCTTCACTTCCAGGGCCCTAATGAGGGACAGCTTTGTTTCATTTAAGAAAACTGAGGCAGAGGTGAGGACCCAGGCAGGAGCTGTCCTTCCCTGAATGGGCCTTTCCACCCAGGTCTCAGTCCAGGAGATGAGACAGGGGTGGAAGGATGGAGCCTGCCTGTGGCTGGCACTAAGAAGAGGCCAAACCGGGAGAAGGGGGAGGTAGGGCCTGGGAAGGGGCCACTCAAGGCCATGGGAGTTTGGGTTGCACCAGGGTCTGCTTCTTCTGGGTTGCAGGCAGCAGCCTCTATGGAAGCAGAGGAAGTTCACCCCTGAGACAGGATGGTGCTGCCCAGGGTGGAGGTTGGGTCTCCACAGCCATCACCAGAAAGTGACCATATGCTTGGGCAGTGTTTGTGGACACTGGCATGAGCACTGTGCCCTGTGCCTTGACATTGAGCAGGTCCTCCCTGCTGCCTACAGCCGTCCCGGGATCTGACCCTCCAGTGTCCTCCGCCTCTAGTGGCACCTGCAGGCAACCCTGCCTGTTGGCTGACTTTCCTTTATTTCCTTGCAGAAACTATGACTGTCTCTGTCCACTCTGGCCCTTCTTTGACCTTTGTCCTTTTTGTAACTCTCAGCTCCACCCACGGGTCTGTCTATACTCCTGCTTGTCCACTTTCTACCTGGGCTGTGAGTACGTATGGAGAGATACCCATGGCAGTGAGGGTGACAAAGGGCCCCACAGGTGGATGTGATGGCTCCTAGCCCTGTCTTTAGCTGCAGCCTTCTCCCACCCACTTCGGCAGTCCCAGGTCATCCCCTCGCTCTGTCCTGCCCTGATGTGGCCTTCTTATCTGCCCTCTACTGGCGGTGCTCACTGAGGACACAGGATCAGAGTCTCAAGGACCCTGCACAGCTGTGCAAACTGAGCAAGACCCCTTGGGGAGGGTTCCCAGGTGAGTCACTGCTCTGGTTCCACCTCATGTGTTGTCCTTCCCAGCCTCCGGCCCCACCCTTGGCTGATGCTGTCTGGTGGCAGCCTTGAACCACCTGTCCGATTGTACCGTCTCACCTAACGTCCCCCGTGTCAGGGAGACATGCTCTGCCTCAGAGAGGCCTTTCTAAAACAAAACTCTGTCCCAAGAACAGACGGGTAGGGAGAGTGGACTCACTGCAGAATCCCAAGGCCACCGTGACAGGATAGATGTTGATGTATCATGCCCCATGTAGCCTGGTGCCCTGGCTTGGCATCCCTGCAACCCAGAGGTAACAGGGTGAGGGAGTGAAGGTGATGGTGTGGGCACCTGGGGCATGGACAGCCCCTCTTTTCATGTGTCCTGAAGGAGCCAGGACACTCTGATCAGGTCCCAGTGGGAGACGCAAGAGCCTGCCTTGCTGGAGGGAGCAGCCTGACTGTACCTGTTCATACATGCAAGTGGGCATGAAAGGAATCCCTGTTCTTCCAAAATGCAGACGTCCCAGATCTTCAGGATGAGCCTGGAGGGAGTCTCTGGTGACAGCAGATGTGGGAGGACCTGGCCCTTGCAGGCTGGGGGCCAGTGGCCTTAGCAGGGCACCCTAGAGCTTCCAACTGAAAGTTCAGCAGCCCCTCCGGTGTCCTCCGCCTCTAGTGGCACCTGCAGGCAACCCTGCCTGTTGGCTGACTTTCCTTTCTTTCCTGCGGAGACTGTGACTGTCTCTGTCCACTCTGGCCCTTCTTTGACCTTTGTCCTTTTAGTAACTCTCAGCTCCACCCACGGGTCTCGGGTCCTCGCTCTCCACGTTACCTTGCTGGTGGTAGTATATTTATTTTTGTCCAATTTTTGAGCATCGTTAACCATGTGTTCCCTCTTTTGCATTCCTGCTGTTTTTTCTGTGAAAGGAGACTTGATGGAGTGAGCAGATCGGCAGCCTTCCTGGAGCGGCCCTTGGAGTCTGGGTCATGCACTCTGTACCCTGGTGGTAATGACAGGGAAGGGCAGACCCCAGGGCTATTGGCTATGACTGGCAGGAGCCCAGTAGCCTTGCCTGGTGACCCCTGTGCACACCAATCTGAGGGTTGGGGCCATGGACACCCTATGCTTTGACCAGGTCCCAACCTCCAGGTGTAGTCCTGGTATCAACAGGTGGTGACCATGGAGCCGCCATTGGAGTTCTTGGTGGGTGTTTGGAAAAAAAACCCATAAGCAAGTGTCTTGGGGTCAGGTCCAGCAGGAACCATGGTCCCATACAGGAAGACTGTTCCTGCCCATTGCAACCACCAAAGCCCACAGACCTCCCTTCTGCCTCTAGGGCTACCCTTCCCTGTGGCAGAGACAGACCCTCACCTTCACCTCCAGGGCACTAATGGGGTTCAGCTTGGTTTGGCTGAAAGGCAGCCTAGGCAGAGGCATGGACCCAGGCCAGGAGCTGGCCCTTCCCTGAGTAGTTTGAGCTGCTCTTGGGGAATTGGGGTCTGTCCTGCATGCCTTCTTGGGCACCCTTGGTGACACAGGGACCTACTTCTGTGGATCTTGAATGTTGTGTATGCCATTGCAGTCAGTGCTGACTGCTCTTTCAAAATGTAGATGTCTCTGGCGATTAGGGTGAGACTGAAGGTGTGTTTCCCGTTGGCCAAAAGCTGGGCTAAAGCCTAGAAGGCATTGCTTCACCCTATAAGCTGTGAGCTCTTTAGAGCATCTGCATGGTAGAAAGAACTTTGGTAACATTTATAGACAATGAAATGTGAATATGTCAGGTATAATTTTGATGACTTATTCTTTGTATCCTGGCTGTTTTTGTTTGTTCCTGTTACTTCTAATTTGCACACACAAAAGTTCAGCCTTTGGGAGGTGCAGTTCCACGGGTCTGGAGCCATGTGTGAATGCAGGCTTCTGACCACACTCCAGCACCTCAGGGTGTAACTCTTCTCCCATCCAAATTTTCAGGGTGTTCCCTTTGTAGTTCACCTCTTCCCCTGGTTCGGTTCCTGGCGGTGGTGATCTGTCCTCAGTCCTTATGAGATGGCCTTACCTAAAGTCATGGGAATAGGAATCACCCAGAGGCAGCCTTTTCGGTCTGACTTTTTCCCTCATCAAACACGTCTCAGATCCATTCATAGTCCTGGGGAATTGATGGCTTGGATTCTTTTATCAGGGAGTTGCCTTCTGTCTGAGGGTTCAAACCCATTTCTGTAACGTTTTCCATCATCTCAGTGGCCTCTAGGTCTTAGTGCTGATGAATTGAGTAATGAGTGTGGCATGCAAGCCCCCTCGGACTTCAGTGTCCCGGTCAGTGAGTGAATATCAGCAACACGGTAGGGCATGGGGTTCGAGGGCATGGAGCTCTGGGAGCAGCGACCTCACTGTTTTCTACAGTTGGTGGCATTCCAAGTTTCCACCAGCCACGGAGGAGAGCTTCTGTGCCTCCATATCCTCCCCTGCATGGGGTATTGTCAGTAGTGTCTGGGGAGGCCCCGAACCCTACTTGGTCTGCCCTCTCAAGTGACCTTTCCACAGGTTATGGTAGGGGAAGAAGCATGAGGTTTTAGGCTGCTGTGTGCCCCTTTGGGAGCCTCCTGAGTTCTGGCCCCAAAACCCCAGCAAGCCCTGGGCTCAGAGCTCAGAAGGTGCTCAGTTCAATGGTACTGGTGGCTCCCAGGTTCAGGAGAGCCCCTAGTGGCTTTGTCCCCCTCTCCTGTGGGAATCCTGACTCTGCTCTGTGTCTACTACATACCCCTGAGAAACCCCATGGCTCTGATCATCTTCACTGTGACCCTCCAACTTCCACAGGTCTTACTTGACCCTGTAGTGCTGGTGAAATATGACATGGTGGTTGGACATGTGACCCATGACCCTGTCAGTCTGGCTAATGTATACTTAGTTCTTCATGCCCTGCTTTCTGATGCTCTGTGAAGCAGGCCCAAGAAGAAGCAGCAGCCTCAGAACACAGGAGACTCACTGCACACAGTAGGTGTCACATAGTCAATGCTTCTGATGGAAGGAGGGTCTCTTCTGCAGAAACCTCCTTCTCTGAATTACGTTTGAAGCCAGGGAGGGTAACACAGCCTAGCTGTACTGTGGCGCCCATGTCACTGTCCTGGCCAGGATGTGGGGCAGACCACCCCCAGAAGAAAAGGTTCCCATCGGCTGTAGACCTGGACTCCTGACACAGACAGACTGGCCTGCTTTTCCTGCTCTGACCTGGGATGGATGAGAACATACCAGGTATATTCCCAGTTCCTCAGCCTTAAATGTGACCACATCCAGCAGGAGAGTCCAGACCATTTTCTCACCTGTGGGAGGATGTCTTTATAGAGTCTCAGAGTCATCTACAGAAAAAAGAACACTCTGGTGAGTCAGGGCAAAGGGCCATCCAAAGAATGATTTGAGGATTCTGAAAATTCCCAGCCTTTGTCTCTGTGGTTCCTCAAGAGAAGCTGGGTCTACCTAAGACCAGGCCTCCCCTCCCACCATGAAAGACTGGATGAGGACTCGGGTAGTGAACTCTGATCTGGACATGTTCCTTCCTTTGGGTCACCAGAGGTATCACTTTGCCTGATGGAGGGTAGGCCCAGAAGCTGGCATTTGATTCTCCCTGGCCCCTGCTCCCTCCAGAGGACCAAAAGGAAACCATACTCCCAATTCCCGGAGAAGCCCACATTGCACACTGTCAGGCTAAGCCTGTACTCGGCCTCTCACCAGCTCTACCTGGAACCTGGGCCTTCCCTCTCACTGGCCCTTAGGAACAGGGCCTCTGGAGAAGAGCTGAGGAGACTGTCCACTCACCAAATGGGAAGGCTTTTCTTAAAATTTTCTCCTGGTATTCTTGGACCCTCAGGATGCTAGGATATCCTGAAGTATAAAATCCTGACACCCAAGACATCATCAGAGCCTGCTCTTGGACTGTGAGGCTGTCCCCAGAACAGCAGAGGAGTGGCATAGTCCCCTAGACAGCAAGTCTTCCCACTCCCTCATCCAGTGAGGCCAGCATGTGGCCTTAACCTTGGGAAAAGGGGCAGAACAGTGCCCTTCAGCCAAGCTGAATGCAGAACTTGTTGGTATCTTGGGCTTTTGATTCCAGAAGTGTGTTAGAATAAAAAAGGAGGAGAATGAGAAGGAGCTTAACAAAGGCTCTGGGAGCAGCACTGGGGATGTCTGGCCACCTGTACTCTTTCATGCCCAAGAGGGCAACTGGGGAGAGACCTGGGGCTTAAGGTCACCTGGTGGCAGCAGGTCCCAGTGCCTCCTTGTCAGCTGCCTCATGGAGGCTTGGAGCTGGCTGGTCACTGCATCATCATCCAGCACCCAGGCCTGGGGCAGCTTGTCCTCCAGGAGTTCCCACAGGCCCATCAGGGACAGTTTCAGAAGGTGTTCTAGGGAAGGAGCGACGTTAGCTCAGACAGTCTTCTGGGAGGATCATGGACTACCACTTGTTCCTTTCTGAGATACTTGCACTGAGCTGTGCTGGGTCCTTCTCTAGCCATCCCTGGGGTCCAGCTGTGCATGGAGGTCACAGCCAAGGGGACCCAAGTAGAGAAGTGTCACCACACTTCTCCCATCATTGGGGCCATGGGGGGTTAGGCTCCATGTCGGGGGTCCAGCCCAGTATCCCCAGGCCTGGCCTACCCTGGTCTGGCCTGGCCTGGCCTTTTTCCCAAGCAAGGCACAGGGCCCTCAGGGAGAGTGAGCTGCCCTAGGGGAGTCAGAGTCTTTCCTGCATGCTTTCCCAGGCACCTTCAGGAACACGGGGACTTACTTCCGTGGACCTTTACTGCCGTGTGCATAATTGCATTTAGGGCCCGCTGTCCATGCAGGATATATATATTCCAGAATCTCAGGGTGAGACTGAAGGGGGTCTGTGGGGACAGCAGGACTTGCAGGACCTGTCCCTTCCAGGCTGGGGGCCCATGGCCTGGGAAGGGGCCTGAAGGGCCTCCATCTGGTGGGTTAGGGGCCCCCTCCTCATGGGAAGAGATCCTCATGAGGCTGGTCAGGCAAGGTCCTCCAGCTTCTCAAGGGTGGTCTCCTCTCAGCAAAGGTGGAGTTCCCGGAGAAAGAATCTTCCTGAGGGCCTGGTACCTGCCCAGTGCACACTGGCTGCTGGGCCTGAGCCCAGACTGGGCCTTGGGATGGCCCCTTGAGCCAGGGCTTAGTGCTATAGGGACCTGCCTCTGCCTTTTGGAGGTGAGGAAAGCTGGATCCTTTTGGGGGGGGACCGGACTCTGTGGGACAGGGTGGTCCCAAGCCTGGGGTCTTCCTTGACCTCCTTGCCTGTTCGATGAAACACTTTTTTGTCCATCGTGTGGTGGTCATCTCCAGGACCAAGCCTTCTTTGTCCTGATGGGAGAAGCAGATGTGCTCAGGGCCCTCCGACTGCCCTGAAAACCTCCCTGCCAGGTCCCTCCACAGACCCTTCCCTAAAGGGTAGAACTAGTCAGTGGCCAGAGCTCCCCCCAGTCCTGCCCCTGCAGGGATGCCTGGTGGACACACATCCTTTAGTTCTGCCCAGCTGGAGCTCCTCCCTGTCCCAGTGCCTGTCCCCTCCAGGGAAGGAGAAAGGAATCCCAGGAGAACCCCATGTCTTTCCCGGCTAGGCCCAGGCTGGGACTTGGCCTCCCACCAGCCACATGAGGAGGTTGGGCCTCCCCTCTCTCCAAAACATGAGACTCCAGGCCTCCGGAGAAGAGCCAAGAACACAATTTCATTACTTTGGGGAAAGCTTTCCTCAAAAAATGCTTCTGGTGTTGTTGGAGCCTTCTCACCCTGGGCGATCCTGTTGTATAAAATCCTTAGAAGCCCCCAGACGTCAAGACATCAGAGCCTGCTCTCTGGATGAGGACCTGCAAGCTAAAATAGTTGGTCCTGGACCCCAAGGCCTGCAACCTTCCTATCCAGTGAGTCTACCATATGGCTTCAGGCCTGGGAGAATGGACAGGACTATCGCCTGAAGCCTGGCTGTTTGTGCTGCCCATTGGACTAAAGTTCCAGGAGGTCAAGCCTTTGTCAAGTCCATAAGGGAGGGTCATGGAAGTGTAGATTGGTGGGGTACCTGGGTGGGAGCTATGGGTCAGATGGCCATCTCCCTGATGTGAGGTCAGACGGGGGGACGTGGGATAGAAAGACCGTGTCATCTGTGTTACGTCTGGTGATGAGTGGGGTGGGCAGCCTGGAAGGCGGCCAGTTATATTGCAGAATGATGTGCTGTAGGACAGAACCATTGCTCAAGGATACAGAGGAGGGCCTTGGGGGGGTTGGGATGCTTTGGGCTGATGGGGACCAGAGGCATCTGACTCAGATTTGGGGAGACAAGGCACCTATGGGTCTTTAGCAGGCACGTCCTGGAGGTTCCAAGCCAGGAGGGGAGAGAAGATGCCTCTGCAGGAAGTTGAGTTCATCTGGCCAGTTTGGCTGTCCCCTGGCCTAGCTTCAGGAGGCCCCAGGGTCACTGTCTACCTACTCTGCCTGGAGTATTTCTCACTGGTCATGAGTTCCACCAGCACCCATAATGCTTCTTCTTCCCCAAGGTACATCAGTAGCAACAGCTGAGATGTGGCTCATGCCCTCGCAGTAGCCCTCCTCCTGCAAGAGCCAAACCATGTGGGATGTCACCCACGAGGCCTGAGATCACCTGGGAGGACAGAGGTCTCCTGGGAAAGCTAATGTCACCTGGAATGACTCATGTCATTTGAGAGGGCTGATCAGTCTCATTCTGAGAAGTGTGGACAGGTCCAGGTGAGACCAGGAGTCTGCCTCAACTCCCTCCCATGTCAGTTTGTGATGAGGGACCCTCCTCTTTCATGGCCTCCATGACAACGGTGACCTGTACCCTACCTAGTCTGTCCTGGTTGGTCACGAACATGAATGTGAAGGTGGGCGTGAAACCCCTTGAGAAACTTATACCAGACAACATGGGAATGTGGCCCGGGGGCTCACTGCTCAGCAATACTCACTGGGTTGTAGGCAGAATATGCGACCAGGACCCCAAAGAGCTCATTCTGCCTAGAAAAAAAGAGGAGGATTTTGTGAGCTCTGAGCCGATGCTGTTATATTCATTTTGTCTCCAAATCCTTACAAGAAATCAAATTCCACGTGGAGATGATTCTCCCTTATAAGCTGTGAGCTCTCAGAGCATCTGCATTGTAGAAATAACTTTGGTTACACCTATAGACAGTAAAGTGCAAACATCCTAGGTGTAACTGTGATGACTTATTCTTTTCATCCTGGTAGATTTGTTTTTCATTTTAAGTTTGCACACATGAAAGTGTGCAGTCTTTGGGATGCACAATTCCACACGTCTGCTCCCATGTGTCTGGCACCTCAGGGAGCAGCTTCTTCCCCCCTCCAAATCCCCAGGGTGTCTTCTTGGTTGTTACCCTCATTTCTGCTCAGCCCTTGGCTGTCCTGATCTGACCTCAGTCCCTATGGGCTGGCCTTTCCTAATTAGCCTGGGAATAGGAATCCTACAGAGGCAGCCTTGTGGGTCTGGCTGTTTCCCCTTCACAAATGCAGATGGGCCCTTACCTTCAGCTCCAGGGCATTGACGAGGGGAAGCTTGGCTTGGCTGAAAGGCAACCGAGGCAGAGTTAGGACCCAGGCCAGGAGCTGGCCCTTCCCTGAGTAGTCCATGCCCCCAGGTCTCAGTCCAGGAGATGAGACAGGGATGGGAGGACGGTGCCTCCCTATGGCCCACACTCAGGAGAGGCAAGACCTAGAGCAGTGGGAGGTGAGGCCTGGGCAGGGACCACAAGGTCATGGGAATCTGGGCCGCTTCCAGTGTCTGCCTCTCCTGCACTGGAGAATGAAGCCTCTGTGGGAGCTGAAAATGTCAACCCCTGAGACAGGATGGTGCTGCCAGGGTGCGGGCTAGGTCTTGACAGCTATCCCCAGAAAGTGATCATGTCCCTAGGCAGTGTCCTTGGGGCCTGGCCCAAGCAGCGTCCCCTAACTCTAGTGGCATCCACAGCCAACCCTCCCTCCCCTACTCTCCTGTCTTGCACAGAGACTGTGACTGTCTTTCTCACCACTCGGGCCCTTCCTTGACCCTTGTCCTTTTAGTCACTATGAGCAGAGCCCCAGGTCTGTCAATGCTCCTGCCTGTCCACTTTCTATCTAGGCTGCTGATTGAGTCTGGGCAGATGCCCAGGGCAGTGAGGGTGACACAGGGCCCCACAGAGAGCTGTGATGGCTCCAGGCCCTGTCTCCAGCCACAGCTTCCTCCCTGCTGGGGCAGTCGCAGCATGGGCAGCTGGTCATCACCTCTCTCTATCCTGCCCTGATGTGTCCTCCTTAGGCGCCTTCCACTGGCAGTGCTGACCGAGGCCACAGGGGGCAGAAGTACAAGGGCCCTGCAGAGCTCTGGAGACTGACCAAGGACCCTTTGTGGAGAGTTTTCAGGTGAGTTGTGGTCCTGGTCCCACCCCATAAGTTGCCCTCCCCAGCCTGTGGGTCCCTCCTCTGGCCGATGAAGTCTGGTTGCAGCCTTGAACCACTTGCCCCATCCCATCCTGGCCTCTTGGCCCCACCTCCCCCAGGCTCCTCCCTCTCTCCATCCTGCGACCTCTGCAGGGACACACTCCAGACTGGACCTTCCCATCAGGCCCCAGATCCCCTCCCAGCTGCAGAGTCTGGGGTCACCTCTTCTTTAGCTACCAGCACTGCTGAAACCCTTCACTCTCCCAAAATACCCACCCAGGACCCTTCCTACCTCACTCCCGCTGCCCCAGCCCTCACTGTTCTGGAGTCCCCAAGGAGGACTCGACTGGATCCCTGAGCCCTCAGACACCTGCTGGTCAGCTTCCCCCAGGTTGGCCTGGTGCTCCGTCACCCTGTGGCCACAACCTGAACACCCAGACAAAGAAGTCTTCAAGGGGTCTAGGTTACTCACCAAGAGCTTAGGGGCCTGGCCCTGCCCTCTTTCTGTCCCCATCTGGTATCCCGCAGTGCCCTGAGAAGCCACCCAGCTCTCCCCTCATGCTGGCTGTCTGCTGGTTGTGCAGGACAGCGGGGTGGAGTCTGACCCTGGGAAGAGGTGGGCTGATCCCGGGAGACATGCCTTTCTAAAAAGACCCCTCCCTGAGAGCATGTGGGTGGGGACAGAGGACTCACTGGAGAAGCCCAAGGCGATCAGTTACTTGATGGGTATTCACATCATACCCCATGTTCCCTGGTGCCCAGGCTTGGCATTCCTGCAACCCAGAGGGAGCAGGGTGAGGCAGTGAAGATGAGGGTGTGGGCACCGAGGGCATGGGCAGAGCCTCACTTTGTGTATCATAAGGGAGCCCAGGACCCTCTGACCATAGCGCAGTGGGAGAGCCTTGCTGGAAGGAGCAGCCTGACTGTACCCACACATACAGGGAAATGATGTCATTTTGTGCCTGGGCACACAGGGAATCACTGTCCTCCTCGTTCATCCTGCAAGGCAAAATGCCTCTGAGAATCCACCACACTCGACAGCTTCAGAACACTCTGAACTTTTTCTGTGGGCTCCCAGATGCCTTCCCTTGAGCCTCATTCCACCACCGCCACAGGGCAAGGAATAACACCCAGGGCCCCATCCCTGCCTGGGTTTCTGGAGACCGTGTCCCTCATAAGGGGTGGGATTCTTCTTGAGCTCCTGAGCACAGGAGGGTGTAGACAGCAAGACCCATTGTCCCTGAATCCCCCAAGATGGGAACACACCTGCCAACAGGACCAATGGTATCCACCTGATGGGGTCGAAGGGTCCACGAAGGGCCTTTCCAGCACCTGGAGGCCACTTGGCCTCAGGAACCAGAGGTTGCTCTTGGTTGCTCCTGGGATCCTTCAGAAACAATGAAGATGCCTGGTTTTCTCCAGGAAACAAGAAATCTCATGACAACTCTGTCCTACTCCAATCTTAACTCCCTGTGGCCAGTGGCTCTGCTCTGAGATCCCACCCGCCAAGCAGGAGGCGTGTGTTGTGGGAAAGGGTCTCTGCTGCCCCCAAAGCAGCTTCTGTCCCCTGGGAGACCAGCTCTTGGCTGAGGATGGGAGCTTCTGCCATTCTGTCAGAACAGGAAGGGGCTTAATTTTCTGGGGACATGGTCCTGGAGACCACCCAGGGGTCCATCCCTCTTGGAACACCAGGGTCAAAGGGAGAACAATGCCTCCAGAGGACGAGATGGGTAGGCTGTGAATGGAGAGCCACTGTGCCCAGGCCTCGGCACACAGGAGGGACGCTTGCCACCCACAGTTCATTCTGACAGAGAACCATCATTGTTCTGAACTTTCCCAGGGTGGGAGGCTCCCACTCCCTGGATGGACCTGGACCTCCACGCATCTGATGGTCCCACAGTGACCATCAGTGACCACATCTGAAGGTGAGTTGATGACATCCCCTGCTTCAGGGACCTGTCTGAGAGCACACGCCTGGGCTGAGGACAGCCCTCCACCCCCAGTGCAGGAGACCCGTCCCAGTGGCTCTTCCGGGCCAGACTGCCCCATGCAGCTTCCTGGGCAGTTTTTGTATCTGGGCAGGGAGACTGCTGAGTGCAGGGCTTGAGTCCAGCTCAGCAGAGGGCAGGGCTGACAGCACTGCCCAGGGTCATGTCTGGGATTCCTGGGCCGGCAGCCAGTCACCACCCTCAGACCACAGACATTTCATCCCTTAAAGGTGGCATTAGGAAGTCACCATGAGGACGACAGAGACAACTGTCTACACGATCACCGCAGAATTATTGCAGAACAAGCACCCAGTGGACGCTCAGGGATGATCTCGGCAGCCGCCAGAGACCAGTGCCACACACCTTATAGCGACCGTTGTAAGGCCCTGAACTGCCCACTTAATAGTGTGCCATGTGTATGTGCCTGTACGTGTGCATAAGTCTATGGGTAGACACGTGTGTGTGTGTGTGTGTGTGTGTGTGTGTGTGTATGTGTGTGTCCCCATGTGTCCTGCTTCCCAGCTGGGACTAGCTGTACACATAGGGGCTTGTCACTGCCACCCTCGGTGCCCATGACTGGCATCAGAGCCTCAATGGATGCTCCTCAATCTGCTCTCCCAAATCCGGGCAGCTCTGGGGACGCAGAATGATGGTGGAAAGGGGCAGAGGGCAGTGGGCTGACTTTCCCTAGGTGGTACTCAGGTCATACATCAAGTAATAGGTTTGCCCGCCAGGGCAGGATTCCACACATCTTCTCACATCTAGGAGCCCTCTGGGTGCTTAACTAGTGTCCCTACAGATAGAGGAAGGAGGACTCAAGGACCAATCCCTGCCTGGGGTCCAAAAGTGACCCACTGACCATGTTCCCAACCTCCAGGCCCCAGTGACCAGGTTGTAAGACCAGCCCCGCTGACCAAGCCCCAATGATTAAGTCCTTACAGACCATGCCCCAGCTGACCAGATCCCACTTACCAGGCTCCCACAGATCAAGGCCGTACAGATCAGACCCTGATAGATTAAGATCCCGCTGAGCCAAGCCCCACTGACCAGACCCTGATGGCTAGGTGCTCACTTTCCAAGGATACAACTCACCAAGGACACAAAGATGATGAGGCCCTTGCTGCCCGGGCCTTCATTGCCTATATCCTCACTGACCATGTTCCAAGGACAAGATCCCTGCACACCAGGTCCTAGCTGTCCCGACCACCAGAGACCAGGGACCCACTGATGAGGTGCCCCTGATAGCCCCTTACTGACTATCATTCTGCTTATGAGGTACCACGGACTAAACACTCACAGAGCAGGACTCTACTGACAGAGCCCCTCTGACTAGGCCTAATGACCCAGCCTCGATTACTAGGTCCTCACTGACAAGATCCCCATAGACTGGGTCTTCGGTCACCAGGACCCCCCACATATATGTCCCCCACACTGAGCAGATTTCTGTGAATAAGTCCTCCACTGACCAGGTTCCTGAGTGATCAGTTCCCACTGAACTAGCCCCCATGATTCAGCCCTGATTATGAGGCCTGGTGACCAGGTCCCCACTACCCAGGCTCAAGCTTGGTCTGTCTTCAGCCCAGGCTCAAAATTGAGGTGGAAGAGACCTGATCTGTCCCCAGCCTCCTCGCCACCTTCCATGTGGTGTCTCTAGATGTGGGTGAGATGACCCTGAGCCCTTGATCCCTCTCTCTCTGGGACTATGCCAACATGCCAGCACTGGATTGTCACTTCCTCAGCTGAACTCTGGCTTCTGGCTATGGGTTGGGGTCCCACCTGTGATCTTTCTTCATATCCTCTTGGGGTTGAGACATGGATGATCTTTCCTCCCTGGCTCCAGGTGTGTTGACCTCATGCCCTTGGAGGGGTGCTCAGGGCAGAGGCCCTTCGGCTCTCTGGGCTGTTGGTGCTCCAAAGCAGGGGGTGTGCTCCCCATGCCATGCATTACCCTTAGGGAGCCTTCGAGGGCAGAAGCAGAAAGGATGGGGAAGAGGTTGGTAGTGGTTTTGCCCACATTTAGTCTAGGCTTTGAGATTCATCCAGTAATCCTTGGTTACCCCTGCTCTGGGGCATGGCCTGCCTGTTTCCAGAAGCATTTGAGAATAAAAGAGGAGGAGTATAACTAAGGCCCTGGGAGCAGCACTGGGGGTGTCTGGGTCTTTTTTTTTTCTTTTTTTTCTTTTTTTTTTTTTTTTGAGTTGGAGTCTCACACTGTCGCCCAGGCTGGTGTGCAGTGACACACTCACGGCCACCCCAGCATCGACCTGCTGGACACCAGCAATCCTTCCGCCTCATCCTTCTAAGTAGCCAGAACTACAGGCATGTGCTACCATGCCCAGCTAATTTTTTATTTATTGTAGAGATGAGGTCTTGCCAAGTTGCCCTGGCTGTCTTGAACCACAGACTCAGGCAGTCCACTCACCTCAGCCTCCCAAACCCTGGGATTACAGGCTGAACCACTGCACCCATCCCCTTTCATGCCTGAGAAGGTGACTGGGGAGGGACCTGGGGCTGGAGTCCACCTGGTGGCAGCAGTTCCCAGCGCTTTCTCTTCAGCTCCCTCATGGAAGCATGCAGCTGCCTTATCATTGTGTCATCCTCCAGAGCCCAGGACCAGGGCAGCTTATACTTCAAGGTTTCCTACAGAAAGGTGTTTTAGGGAAGGAGTCAGGAGTGGCCACTTGGAGGGTCATGGACTGTACCTTGTTCATTTCTGGGCTACACCTACTGGGCAGTGCCAGATCCTTCTCTGGCCATTTCTTGGGCCCAGCTGTGCATGGAGGTCATAGCCAAAAGGGCCCAAGTACAAAAGTGTCACCACTCACTTCCCTCCATTGGGGCCCTGTGGGGATGAGCTCTAGGTCTGGGAGGACTCACAGGGTCCTGCCCAGCTCCCAGGCCTGGCCTCGCCACTTCTCCTTCCAGACTGGGGCATAGGGTTCGGTGAACACGTGAGATGTCCTCAGGAGGTCAGGGTCTATCCTGCATGCTTTTCCCAGGTGCCCTCAGGGACACAGGAACTTACTTCTGTAGACCTTGAATTTCATGTGTGCCATGGCAGGGAGTGCCTACAGTCCTTCTTTCCAAAATAGAGACATCTTAGACTCTCAGGGTGAGACAAAGAGAGTCTGTGGGGACACCAAGTGTGGGAGGACCTGGCACTTCCAGACTAGGGCTAGTGGTTTGAGCAGCGCCCTCTATGGCTTACATCTGGAGGGTCAGAGACCTTTCCACATGGAAAGAGGCCCCTCACGAGGCTGGTCACAGTGTTCTCCAGTATCTAACAGGTGGACTTCTCTCAGCAGGGATTGGACTTTTGGAGAAAGAAGCATCCCAAGGGCCTGGGACTTCCCTGGGCTATCTTGAGATGTATCCTGCTCACTGTCTCCTGGCCCCGGAGCCTGAGAGCCTAGGATGCCCTCTTGGGGTAATGCTTAGTATTGTGGGGACATGGCTGCACCTACCAGGGGCAAGGAAAGCTGGGTCCTTCCTGGGGAGCCAGAGGGACTGGACGATCTTAAGCCTGGGGTCTTCCTAGGCCTCCTTCTCTTGTCAATGACGCACTTCCGGAACCAGGGCAGGGTGAGGCCCATGCCTTCTTTGTCCTGGTGGAAGAAACAGATGTGCTCAGGGCCTCCTGTGCTGCCCTGAAAACCTCCCTATTCCAGGTCCCTCCGCATACTCTTTTTTTTTTTTTTTTTTGAGTTGGAGTCTCACTCTGTCACCCAGACTGGAGTGCAGTGGCCGCTCCCGGCCACCGCAGCCTCGACCTGCTGGGCTCCGGCGATCCTTCCGCCTCAGCCTTCCAAGTAGCTGGAACT
>CAUYQG010084014.1:0-14636 GCA_963574415.1 Tarsius wallacei
AAAGAGGAAGTTAAGTTATCCCTCTTTGCAGATAACATGATTCTATGCCTTGAAAACCCAATAGAATCTGTAAAAACCTCTTTGCACTGATAAAGGACTTTGGCAAAGTCTTAAGGTATAAAATAAATGAGCAAGACAGTAGCATTTCTATACACCAAAAATAAGCAAACAGAAACCCCAATAAAAAGCACAATCCCATTCACAATAGCCACACACAAAAAAAGAAATACCTTGTCATCTTCCTAACCAGAGATGTGAAAGATCTTTACGATAAAAACTACAAAACACTGCTCAAAGAAATAAAAAATGACACAAACAGATGGAAAAATATTCCAGGCTCACGGATTGGAAGAATCAACATTGTTAAGATGTCCATTCTACTTAAGGCAAACTACAGATTCACAAAATACCCATTAAATTATTAAATTACCAGCAGCATTCTTCTTAGACCTGGAAATGACAAAACAGAAATTCATATGGAAACATAAACGACCATGAATAGCTAAAATAATCCTCAGGAAAAAAAAAATCAAGAGGTATTATACTCCCAGACTTTAAACTTTATTATAAAGCTACAATAATCAAAACAGCTTGGTATTGGTACAAGAACAGGCATATAGACTAATGGAACAGAATAGAGATTACAGAAGCAAAACCTCAATTTCTCAACCAAATCACCTTCAACAAAATCCACCAACAACCACTGGGGAGAGGAAAACCTATTCAGTAAATGATGCTGAGAAAAATTGCTGACCACAAGCAGAAGATTATAACAAGACCCCTACCTCCCTCCATACACAAAAATTACCTCTAAATGTATCAAAGACCTAAATGTAAAACTTCAAACTATAAGAACCTTAGAAAATGCAGGAGACACCCATATGGAAATCGGAACTGACAACCAATTCCTGACCAAAACCCCAAGTGCCCATGCCTTAACAGATAAGATAGACAAGGGGGACCTCATCAAACAGACAAGCTTCTGCAAAGCCAAAGAAACCATCAAGAGAGCAGGGAGACAGTCTACAGACTGGGAAAAAAATATTTGCCAACTGTATATCTAACAAAGTCCTAACATCTAGTATCTACAAGGAACTCAATTATGCGGAAAAGAAAAAAAAAAACAAACAACTTATTACAAAGAGGGCAAAAGATATGAATAGATACTTTTCAAAAGAAAACATATAAGTTGCCAACAGATACGTGAAAAAATGCTCCGCCTCACTAGTCATCAAAGAAATGCAAATTAAAACCACACTGAGATAACACCTAACTCCAGTCAGGATGGCCATCATCAATAATTCAGAAACAACAGATACTGGAGAGGATGTGGGGACAAGGGAATACTTCTGCACTGTTGGTGGGAGTGTAAACTAGTACAACCTCTGTGGAAAACAGTTTGGTGATTCCTAAAAGGTCTAAAAATTGACCTTCCATAAGACCCTGCAATCCCCCAACTGGGAATTTACCCAGAAGAACTCAAATCACTCTATGAAAAAGATACCTGCACAAACATATTTATGCAGCATTGTTCACAATATCAAAAACATGGAACCAACTGTGCTGCCCATCAAAAGAGGACTGGATACAAAAACGTGGTACATATACATGATGGAATATTACACAGACATAAAGACAAAATTATGAACTTCATAGCAACTTGGATGGACTTAGAGTCTATAATACAGAGTGATCTATCACAGAAACAAAGAACTAAGTATCATTATGTTCTTACTCATTAGTGGACCTTGAACAATTATTGCAATACTAACAAAAAAGATTGTCAGTAGTGGAAAATTGCTGGGGCGGGGAGTGGGATTCGCAGTAGTAGGATTCTTCTGGGGCGTGGGCACACCTCATCAACAAGGGTACCTGTATAATGAACATTTGTATACTTAACCCTGAATTGTACTCCTCATCTTTAAAATTAAAAACTAATTAATTAATTAATAATTAAAAATAAGAGGAAAGAAAATCTCAAATATAAATGAACACAGACTAATGAATCCTTTAATATTTGAACAGAAATCCTGACTGTGAAAGAGAGACACAAAACTCAACCCAAGTGCAGAAGGTAGTTTGAAACATTGTTCAATGTATCCTTAATTCATGGCATTTGTTATTGCTATTATTAATTATTATTATTTTGCCCTGCTCTTCTTAACCTATTGAGCCATTATAAATAAGATATACACTACTTCAGTTGAGGGAAAAAAAAAAAACAGGAGGATTTTGAAAATCAAGTCTTAAGTTTAAGCTGTGAAGAAAAGTGTATTCCAATACACAGATTAGCAGATCATTCAAAAAGCAAGTTTACTCGTGGAGTAGTCTTGTTAGGTATGTCGTAAGGGAAATTCTTGCTGTTTATGGAGGAAAAACATGGTTATTTTGCCAGGATGAGAATGAAAGACTGAAGAAATTAGATACTTCAGAAATGCTGTGCACAAATACGTACAAATACATGTTTAGAGAAGGAATAATGGAATCCGATCCTATAAGACCTTGTTTACAGAAAAAGGAAGATCCACTTGTGAGAATACAGAAAAGCTGAGCTATTTTGAGGAAAAACTTAAAACTTGCATGAAAATATACTCCTGGGTCCACTCTAACTGAGGGAAATGAAGGCCTCCCAGGCACTCCTAAGTCATAGGAGGCAGACCAAGAAGAGCACATCATGGCTTGCATGGTTCAGATGAAGGAGGGCCTAGCTAACACTTCCTGTGCTCCAAGACATGCGCAAAATATAAGAAGTTGCATTTCTGCATATCTGAATCATAATACATACATTTTAAACATGGTTCTCAGACTTAAATTTATTTCATCCAGTAAATGCTTTGGCAGATGAGAAATGACAATATATTTTAAGAACAGTGCTATAGTTTCAAATTGTCTGAGGAATTTCACCCAATAACTTAACAACTTGATGTTGGGAAAATAATTTATTTTTTTTGGTGACAGTATTTCCTAATCAGGTTATTAAAGATGAATAGGAATACACACACACACACACACACACACACACATATACACACACACATACACACACATGCATATATATCCACATATACATATATTGCTTTTAATGGACCTTGGAACATTGCAAATGCACTCAACAAAAATAGCTATCATTGGTTAATATGTGCTAGAAATCTGTGTAGGGCAAAGACTGAATTGACATATAAAATCACAATCTCTACATTTCATCTTCACTGCAGACTGCTTTTTCTAAGACATCACCTTATTTATATTGCTTTATTAAATCAGTTTGCTAAATTGTCTCCTTGATTCTAACAAACCACATCCACTGCCTTAAAATTCATTCCCTACGCAAAAGAGTAATATATTTAAAATGTGCATCATATCATCTCTCTCGAGTGTGTCAAACATGTCAATAGCTTTCATTTCACCTACAAGACCTATCCAAACTGCTTGCCTTGTGCATGGGACTATATTTGAGCTGGGACAGCCCACTGATAGGACATCATTTCCTGTTCTCCTCTATCTCACCTACTTTACACCAACATATTGGTTTCCTTGCTACTCTTCACACATGCCAAGCCTATTTAGGATGCAGGACCCTACAACTGCTTTTTAATCTATCTATAATACTTTGTGTCCACCTCATTGTATGACTGCTTGTCACAGAGTTTCCAGTTCAAAGCTGAGTTTATTAGAAATGTCTTCCCTAATCACATAATCTAAAACTCCTTCCTTGATTTATTGATTCTATTGTCTTTGATGCATTTGTAAATTAATTTGCTTTTTGTTATTTTCTGTGTAGTTTATTTCAAATTTAAGTACAGGAGAGCAAGGGTATTTTCTCACTTGTTCACTGCTTAACTTTCACCACTTAGAACAGAGACTGACCCATAGTGGGTGCTAAATCCACGAGTACAGCATGAATGGAGTTAAAATTCGTGTGGCATGAGTTGTTCTCCAGGAATTAAAGCAAACAAGGAGACCACTATCCGAAGAATATATAGAATGAAAAATTTTAATATTTATAGAAGGAAGGAGGACTCCTATGATAAAAATACCTTCTTAACGAGAAAAAAGTGAGTTATAACTGTCCTAGAAGATCCCTTTACAACCTGTATGTGATATATATACTGTTTTGTTCATCAATATGATGAATTCTGCAAACCTTTCTTGAATATCTACTCTTGTTAAATATGTGTAATTGACAGTGTTTGCCAAAATGTAATTCAGAATATACCGTGCAAAATTATAATATACTATTACAGAACTATTGTATAGGTTGGAACCCAGTAAAGTAAGTCTTATATTGTGTTTGGGAAAGAACGTGTAGGTCACGCAGAAGATGTTCTAACTCAGGATTGTCCAATAGAAGTCAGGGGAGTCTCGTCTATAACTTTAAAATTTCTAGTGGTATAGAACAAAGAGTTAAAAGTAAAAAGTCATAATAATTTTAATAAATTTTAATTTTTTTTTGGATACTAAGTCTTGAAACACCGGTATGTATTTTACAATTAGAGCACAGCTCAGTTCAGACTAGACACATTTCAAGGGATCATTAGACACATGAGGTTACTGGCCAAATCATATTGTTTAAGTATGAACTGAAGCAATAGTATGCATTTCTTCTGTATGTCACATGCATAGCAAATGACTGACCTGCTTTTCTAAGCATTGAGTTCCATTTTGTGTCTGGCAAGTAGTTTCTCAAAGCTGTGGTCTGTATGTTCAGATAAATGACAAAACAAGTGAACAAAGTGATCAACAATGAAGTACAAGATCACACGATGCCAAAAAATAGCAAATCATTTGGTATGGCTTCATGACCTATGAATGAAACAAAAGAAATAGAAGGTAGATATATTTGAAAAAAATAGCGAGAGAAATATATTCAAAAGATCCTATGTAAATATAAAATATACATATATAACATCTATATGTGTGTGTATGTATATGTACATATGAGAGAGAGAGAGAGAGAGAGAGAGAGAGAGAGAGAGAGAGAGAGGAGAGAGAAAGGTTTAAAGAATTGCCTCACACAAAAGTAAAAGCTGACAAGTTCAAAATCCTCAGGGTAGACCTGCAGGCTGGAGAGTGATACAGAGAATACATCATGGAAAGGAAATTGATCCACCTAAATAACTGGTTTATCAAAAGCAAGCATAAAAATTGAAGTTTTAATATGAATTTACTTTGCAGGCTACTGATATTTCACATAGTCTCTAAGATGTGTTGTTTTTAAATTCCAAGTGGAGCAATTGTGATGCACAGAAAATTCTAAAGTCAAAATAATTGAGGCAGCATTTTTATACCACTAAGTACACAAAACAATTATATATATTAAAATTATATTAACTTGAATTCTGTAATTATATTGACCCTTTTGGTATTGGAGATATGCTTTAACATTTTATTATACACACATTTAAAAAATGTTTACCCTGACAAGACTTTGTCTTTTTGTCAAACACAAATAAGATCACTTAGAACATAGATATTTCAATCAATTCACTTGTAAGTTTCCAGAAAGAAGTTGCCACAGAATCATATTCTATAAGATGATTCTTTAAACTAAGCATATTAGTTGAACTGTAGGTATTCAGTCTAGCCTGTAAGATAATATCAGGGCTAGTAATGATTCATTTTTCTCCCCACAATTTAAATAGTATTAACACATCATTGGTTTGAAAAATGTGCCCGCAAGTAAATTTCTAATCCATCATTAATAATTAATGTTTAAAAACTAAATTTTAACAAAAATATAACAAAGATTTTTTTTCACTGAATTTGAAAACAAAAATGAACCCCCTCCACAATTTATAGAAACACAGAAATTATAGCTCATGGCTTATTAGCTATACCCTGGGATTAATTTAGATACTTCTAGAAAATGTATTAATTTTTTAAGCCTCTAGGGTAGCATTTGGCAAACTACTGCTTTAGTGCATTAAATGATACCTAAATCATTATAACCCTAACTTGTCTCTTATGTTAACCCTGGACTTTTCAACTATTAAAGATAAATATAGCCTAGGGTATTTTAAGCTGGAATATCAAACAAAAGGCTAATGATGGGCAGAGGTTGATGGATCCCTGAGAGCAAGGCAGACCTTTCCTTTCATGATAACTCAGACAGGGTTTATTGTCAAACCTCTATGGATGAGATTAGAAACATTTGCTTCACTGTCGCATAAAACAGATTTTCTTTCTACCCTACTCTGTGCCTTAAGCATTCTATAAGCGCACAATCTACGACCCGCACATTTCCTCACAGTAATGATCTCGAGTTTTATGTTTTATACCTTTTGTATCCAATATACTTTAAATTTTTCTCTATTTTATGTAATTACATTAGTTATAACATTTATATAGTAATATGTTCTGGGCAATAAGTATTTTTAAGTTATAAATCAGTGTAAGGACAACTGTAACAACTCAACATACGGGTCCCCAGCAGTCGTTCTTTTTTTTTTGTTTGTTTGGTTTTGAGTCGGAATCTCTCTCTGTCACCCAAGCTGGAGTGCAGTGGCATGCTCACAGTCACCCCAGCCTCGACCTGCTGGGCTTAGGCGATCCTTCCGCCTCAGCCTTACAAGTAGCTGGAACTACAGGTGTGCACTACCATGTCCGGCTAATTTTTTGGTTTATTGTAGGGACAAGGTCTCGCCAAGTTGCCCAGGCTGGCCCACCAGCCTTTCTAAACAAAATCACTGTTGCTTACTTAGTGCATATTCATCCAAAGCATTCTTTGTGATGTTAAATGCATAGCATATGCATACATAGCAAATGCATTTCACATGCACATATACCTCAGGAGACACGTATCATTGATACAAGTGGTGCGTGGGATTTTATAAAAACGTATCATGATCTCTATTTTTTCTTCATCGCATGAAATGACCTTTTTGATTAATTTACTCAATCTTTCCAACCAAAGCAAAATATTTCACAAAGATAAACTAGAATTTGTTATTCCATTATCCATAGATGAGCATTTGTAAGAGTTGGAAATTCTGAGATGCAACTTAACAATAAGATGGATATTATCACACATGACAAGATAAAAGGAAGATGTGTGTTTTTAAGGATGAGTAAACCAGGAGCACTATTCCTTCATCAAATTCCCAAGTTATTTTCCATATCTGTGCTTAGCCATCTTCATGGTTTTGAAGGTTTTCGTGATTCCAAGGCAACGCAATTATGTCTGTCATCACCTCCTTAACTAACCACATTCATGGGTAGAAAATGACCCATCATGTATGACCAAAATGCATATCAAGTGCTATTTTCTTGGAACAATTCTAGCAAACTACCCTCAGTCTCATTAACTATAATATATAATTCAGAGTTACATGTCCCTGTCAAGGTGAATGGAATTAACATCATTAACAGACTAACCAACAACTATGCCACCCACCCTCTCCACATGCTGTGGTTTACCAGGAGCCATCTTGTGAATCACATGTTCAATACCTGGGGGAAATGCCAGAAAGGTGAGGAAATGGATATTTGGTAATAAACTGAAAGTGTCTGCCATACGTTCCCATTTCTCTAATTTGTTTTTTCGAAGGTTATAAATGATGCTTGCAAAAATATCACTTTGCAGGGCTCCTGTGCACATATGTAAGAATTTTTGAGGAATAGATGGGAAGAAATAAAAAGCTGTCATGTTGGTTCTAATAATTGTATCCACATTTCTGTGAGTTTGCACACTTATTTGCATTTATTATTTAAACTAGAATGTTGTTGACCGTGAAAAGAATGATTATTTATAATTATGCCGAGTTAACAGGCAAAAAATAGCATTTTCCCATGTAACTGGGACAATTTGGTCATGCTATACTTACTACAAGTATACGAGAGCATCTGAAAAAAGTTGTGGTGTCATCAAAAGGTTTAATGTTATTAGAGAAAAACAAATCAGAATGAGTTATGGATTGTATATCTGCTTTTCAGTTGCTTTTTAAGAAAATCTTTTTAGAAATACCTCTTCTTACATGTATCTATTTTTCTTTTATTTGTATACCACTTTTATCACTTTGGAATAAGAATCTTGGATTCTATCTATATATATGAAGATAAATAAATAGATAGATTCCATTTATTTTCTCATTCAGCAAAACATTATTCAGATTTTTTTTTAAACAGTGATGTAAGAAATCAATATAGTCAAATTCATCATATTGTTCTTTTATGCCTTTTAAAAAATATTTTGTTCAAAAGGTCTCAAATACTTCAGTATCTCGCCTATATTTCATATATTTACTTCTAAAATTTTTATAAGTTTTATTTATGGTTCTTTGGTTCATTTGAGATTAACAACAAATGATTTTTTTTCACAGAAGGCAAGGTAATAACTACTTTTTTTCAATTGCATAGCCAATTGGCCTAATGCCATTTGTTGAATTGTTCTTCCTGATTCTAAAGGAAATTTAAGCATTATTTTTATTTTAAAAAACTTTGACATTTGAGAAGGAACCTTGTATTCATGAATGACTAACTGTTACAGAAATTGATATGCCTTTAAAAACAACTAGAAACCTGTATAAAATAAATAAAACAAGTTTCAATGCAATGAACAGAAATATGGTCTCTGAGAGAAGCGGGAAAAATGTGGTCAGTTAGATAGTGCCAGGTTGTGGACTTCAGGAAGATTCCAAGATATAGTTCAGGAGAGGGGAACTAAAACAAATAGGCAAGAAAATCTTCACAACACTGGCATCTGTTAAGGACTTGAGTCCAGAATAATAAATAAACAGTCCAGTAAAAAGTAGGCAAAAGGCTAAAAATACATATCAACAAAAGTTCTACAAGAATGGTAATTAGAACAAGAAAATAAGCTCAGTAATGCCAGTTAGTAAAGAATTTAAATTAAAGCCACAGCATAATGATATTATGTATACTTTACAGTTTCCAAAATGAAGACTGCCAATTCCAAATGTTTGTAAAGAGGTAGAACTCAAATTTTGCCAGTGAGTTTGAAAAATGGTACAGTTACTTTGGAAGTTATTTTAGCAACTTCTTATGAAAATAAACATATGCTTACTAAATGATTCAGCAATTCCACTCCTATGTTCTTACCCAAATTTCTGTTCTGTGGAAGAAAATGTTCATACTGAAAGAACAGACCAAAGACAAGAAGAAAATACTAGTAAAACATGTATCTGAAAAGGGTTGCTGTCTAAAGTATCCAAACATTTATAAAACTCAGCAATAATAAATCCAACCCAATTAAAAATTGAGAAAAGTTCTGAACCTAAATTTCACCAAGGAGAATTTTCAGAAGATAAATTATAACATATGAAAAGACAGAAAGTGTTGAAAATTAAAACAACAGTGAGTTACGACTACATTCCTATCAGAATGACTGAAATCCAAAACAAAGTGAATCCAAATCTGGGTCAGGATGTGGGACAGTGGGAACGTTGATTCCTTTCTGGGAGAAATGAAAAATGGTGCAGTCACTTTGGAAGACTGTCGGTTCCTTAAATAATCTAAATATACTCTTACCATATGACTCATCAAGCGTTCTCTTTGGTAATTAGTCAAATTAGTTAAAAATTTATGTCTACGCAAAAATCTGTACATGACTATGTGTAGCAGTTCTTTTCATAATTGTTACTATTCGGAAGTAAACAAGATGTCTTGCAGTAGCTAGATGGATAAACAAACTATGGTTTATCCATACAATATAATATTATTTTGTGCTGAAAAATAAATGAGTCAGCAAACAAAGTTATGGAGAGACCTTAAATGCGTATTGCTAACTGAAAGAAGCCGATTTTAAAAGGCTACATACTACATTATTCCAATTATATAAAGTTAGAAAAAAGAAAAATTATGAGTACAGTGAAAAAGCCAGTAGTAACTAGGGGTTAAGTTGGAGGAAGGAGTAGGTGCACAGAGGAGTTTTAGGACTGTGAAACTACTCTATATCATATGTATTGATAGATAAATATTATTACACATTTTGAGAAACTCATAGAATGTATAACACAAAGGGAGAACCCTGAAGTAGACTGTGGACTTTAACAGATGATGCATCAAGTAAGTTCATCAATTATAACAAATGTGCCACTCTGGGGTGAGATTTTGACATTGGTGAAGGCAGTATTTGTGTGGTTGGAGGGAGTATATGGGAAATCTCTGTTTTTCCATTTATTTTTCTTTAAATCTATAATTGCTTTAAAAAATTAAGTGCATTAATTTTTTAAAAAGAAAAAGAGAACTTTATAATCCATGGGAAGCATTTCTGAGAGCTGAAATCAAAATAAAATGCTTTTGGAATGTATATTTCTTGAAAACATGGATTTAGATAAATAGGGGAATAATTAGAAAAGAATTGCAACTAGTATATGATATTTTTACATAACAGTCAAAAAACCACAGTAAATAGAAATATATCACATAGAAAAGTATAAAAGCAATGGTGTATATTTCCTCTTCTGTTATGACTTCTTCATATGAAATTAGAAAACAATATTGCCTGGCCTCCAATGAATTGTGAAGGAATGATTGAAAGAAAATAATATAATTAGAAAATCTAGAAAAATTGGAACTAATTTAACAAACCCTAAGATTTTATAAAACTCAGCCACTGAAACCTAAAACAAAAGCATATATATTTATGTTTTACTTGGAAAACAAAGACAGAGAGCTAGGCAAATGGTAGTTTGATATAGACAAATAATAAATAGATAGATGTCTAGATATAGAAATGGATATAGATACCAACAAAATATAAATATAGATATATACTAGACATAAAAATTAAAGATACATTATCATAACACAAACCTTATAAAGAAATTAGAATAAAAAATGAATTAAATTCAGTCATTTAGGCACATATAAAAAACTAGTGTGATCAGTATTATTCTGAAGAGAAATTATACTAACTTCAGTGAATATCTTCATATGATAGATAGATAAAGAGGTCAAATAGACAAAGTTAAAGGATAAAGACAATCAATACTGATTTTTTAGAGTATTTTGATCCCCTGCCATTTGAAGTTATTTTTGACAAACGATTTAATCGTTAAGTCCAATTATGCTAATGGCTGAATGAATAGTCAACTTTTGAGTCAACTCTTGATTAGCAGTTATCAGTAGTTATACTTCCCTTGAGGTTTAACTTTGAAGGAAAAGTTCAGAATATGATCATTTTATAAAAGAAATAAAAATAGATTTGTAAGTGAGCTTTCAAATTGGGGAAAGAAAATGACCCTTTTGAAAATTGGTTAAATTCTGGGCTCGGTGGCTCAGCCTGTAATCCCAGCACTTTGGGAGGCTGAGGCAAGTGGATTGCCTGAGCCTGTGGGTTCGAGACCAGCCTGGGCAACATGGTGAGCCCTCGTCTCTACAAAAAATAAAAAATAAAAACATCAGTCGGGCGTGGTAGTATGTTCCTGTAGTTCCAGCTACTTGGAAGGTTGAGGCGGAAGGATCGATGGAGCCCTGCAGGTCGACACTGGGATGACTGTGAGTGTGCCACTGCCCTCCAACCTGGAAGACAGAGTGAGACTCCAACTCAAAAAAAAAGAAAATTGGTTAAATTCTATGGGGAGGGATAAAAGATGATGTACAGTGGAGAGAAAAATATACACCAATGTGCATACAGATGGAATATTTTGAGAAAAAGAAAATGCATACTTATTTTAAAAATACTTGATTATTTAAGAAAAATAGACATCATAAAAATGTGACATTTATTTAAGCTTAAATATCTGTTTATGAAACCATTCATTATATCACCTTCTGAACTGACCTGATTTACATTATTCTTAATCAGACATTATATAATTCATTTAACATTTTCTGAACAATAGTAAGTAGAACAGCACTAGTTCAAAATTTTATTTAAAATAATAGGTTAGGTCACTAATACTGAAAAAATATATTCCTAATGATATAGTCCTATTTTGACATGGTCTTAAAATAATTTTTAAATTTATATCATTAGAAAGGAGTTGCCTATAATTTCACAAGATCTGGTCTTACTTTTCTGCTTTATATATAGGCTCAGTGATTTCAGGCTGTATCCCAGCCTGAAATGTGCATGTGTGTCTCTATTTTTCTTGCTTACCTTTGGACAAGCCAACTGCACAAATTTAATCACACTGGATAGTGGATCCTCTGTAATAAATCTTTATTGGACAAGTAGATCACCCAAAATAAATCATTTGTGGGTGAATGAAACAACTTTGCTCAAACATCCATGGAAAAAGAGCTCATCCATCATAAATCAAAGAAAGATAAGTGGACCAACCTTGATTTACTGCCTCTAACCATGACTATGGTTTTGCCTTACCTAAGATATACCATAATTTTGCAAACAGTTCATAGTTTAGAAAAACATAGAAAGAGTCCCCTCCCTAACATTGCCTTTCAAGGCCTCTTTTCCAATGTAGCAATAGCATAATGAGTAAAAGAAAAATAAGTTGCTGCACATCATTCAGTTACATTAATTTAGCAATGTGATATAAAATAAAGAGAGCTTTGAAATGATCAAAAACTGAGTCCAAATCTCAGGAACTCCTGTTATTAATATCACCTTAAATAAATATTTTCTTCATGTAAAATTGCAGTGATAATAAACAACTTATAGGCATCCCAAGAAGTAAATTAGAACCCAACAAGTAAAATTTTTCAGAATTGTTCTTTCTCCTAATCTTTAGTAATTATGTATTTAGTATTATATAGACAGATGCTTTGATGGGCCATATAATATGTGCTTACAGCACAACAGCTACAAACTTTTTATTATGAACATGATTACTTGTCATTCTTGCTTACATACAGTCTCCAACTTCAAACACCTTTTATGAACAGTGAGGCAAAGAGAAACTAGGTTTGCCAATTTCTCTTCATTACTAATGTTTTGAAATAATGTCAGTCTTTAATTGCATGTATAGGTCTTGTCAATTTTTGTAAGTCAGTCCGGGTCGTGCTCATAGGTACAATGATATAAGCGGTGACATTATAGTATCTTATAGTATATCAAGTATATAGCATACAAACCATGTAATGACTGAAGGTGCACACATAATCAGTGTCCTCATCTGTGAAGTTTTATTTCTTCTACAGAACTGTAGCTGAGCATTTCTTATGTTTAGCTGTCCAGTCTAGAGTTTCATTATCTGTGTTTTAGTGGGAAAGGGAAAATATTTTCAAATATTTATGGTTGAATCTAAGCAGGAACGAGGTGGAAATGCATCTGAGTTCTAGAATTTAGGTCTAAGAACCCTATCATCCCCCTACTCACTATTCTTTAAACTACAGCCTTCTTACTTGTGTAGAGTTAATTGCTTGCCTCCTAAATATCAAGGTATTTCTCTATCAAAGCAATTTATTACAAGCCTGTCATGTCTCTATAACTCGTCCTTCTGGGTAGCAAGGCCTCAGCATAGCTTTCATCTATATAAAAAGTCTATTCTGTGTACTCTGCATTTTGTGGGTTGCAAAACATCATTATAACATTTATTATATTTTTGACAACCAGGCCACATTTTCAATGGCCTATTTTGCTATGATATTTCATGCAGTGATATAACTTTTATGACATTCCACACTCAACATTGGAGGGAATTATTTTTCAGGTCACTCTACTTCCATCCCAAACAAATGATAACTTGATGATGCATGAACAGTGCTGCCTTTTCATTCACTTATATGATAGGGAGGTTTATCAACCACTCTTTTCAAATCTTCTGTATTTTCTGTTGTTAATTTCTTAATATTATTTTCTTAGTATTATTTCTTAGTATTATTTTCCTACCAACATTTCCTGCTCATACCCTCGAACTTTGATGATGATGTATTTTCTTTTTCTCCATTTTCCTTGAGAAGTTTTACAGCATTTTGGGGCTATCAATGTGCATAACTACCTTTACCCATATCACCCTGATCACCAGTTTTATGTTTCTTCTCCTTTCCTACTGTCAACATTCCAGTCCATCCTACGAACTACAGCCAGATTACTTTTCATTGTGCCTTTTTCTTTTTTCATAGTTTATACAGAGCCACCTAAGCTAGTTTTTCACATAAACTGCTTTTCTTTTTTTTTTTTTTTGAGTTGGAGTCTCACTCTGTCGCCCAGACTGGTGTGCAGTGGCCGCTCCCGGCCACCACAGCCTCACCCTGCTGGGCTTCGGCGATCCTTCCACCTCAGCCTTCCAAGTAGCTGGAACTACAGGCGTGCACTACCACGCCCGGCTAAAAACTGCTTTTCAAGCTACCTCTTGAATGCTCTAATGTTTACCTCTGTCTATTAACTATCTTGATTGTTTAGTATAGCTCCAGTTTACAGAGTAAGATTTATACTCAATCCTTATCACGTTATAAAGAATCCATCAAGAAAAACAAACCAACTATAGCAGCTTATTTTTACATCAGAGGTTCACAAATCTTAGTGTGCATAAAGAAATCACATAAAGATATCAGTTGTTTTAAAAGTGCATATTCTAATTTTTATTCATAGATAGTCTAATTCAACAGCAGGGATTGGAGAGCAGAAACATACATTTTGACAGAAACCTCAGAACCATTTTATTTATTGGTTTTCCTCTAGCACAAAGTGATATTTTTCTGCCTGGTCCTCAAAGCATCATACAATATATGGGTAAAGGTAGTTATGTACATTGATAGCCCAAAAATTGAAG
>CAUYQG010084016.1:0-21406 GCA_963574415.1 Tarsius wallacei
AAAAAAACAAGCAGCCCCTTTAAAAAGTGGGCAAAAGACATGAATAGACACTTCTCAAAAGAAGATATATGGGCGGCCAACAGACACATGAAAAAGTGCTCAGCCTCACTCATCATTAGAGAAATGCAAATCAAAACCACACTGAGATACCACCTAACAACTGTAAGAATGGCCATCATTAATAAAATAACAACAGATGCTGGTGAGAATGTGGAGAAAAAGGAACGCTTTTGCACGGCTGGTGGGAATGCAAATTGGTGCAGCCTCTTTGGAAGACAGTGTGGTGATTTCTGCAAGAACTAGAAATTGACCTTCCATATGACACAGCAATTCCCCTATTGGAAATATACCCAGAGGAACTCAAATCATTCTACCAAAAAGATACCTGCCCACGTATGTTTGTTACAGCTCTATTCACAATAGCAAAAATATGGAACCAACCATGCTGCCCATCGAAGCTGGACTGGATAAAGAAACTATGGTACATATATACAATGGAATATTATGCAGCCATAAAGAAGGACAAATATATGGACTTCATAGCAACTTGGATAGCTTTGGAGTCGATGATACTCAGTACACTATCGCAGAAACAAAGAACAGAGTACCATATGTTCTCACTCATAAGCAGACCTTGACCAATTATAATACTATGAGAAAGTGTTTGGCAGTAATGGGAAACTGTCAGGGGAGGGGGGTGGGATTGGCAGTTGAGGGAAACTGCTAGGGGAGGGAGGGGCATACTTCATCAACAAGGGTACCTGCATAATCAATGTTTGTATACCTAACACTGAATTGTGCCCCACATCTTTGTAATAAAAAAATATATGGAAAAAGAGACACTTAAGAAACAATCAATTCTCAAAACTCACCTTCATGTCAAAAGGAAGTAATAAATTAACAGCCTAAACACTAGGTCTAAGTTCACATTATACACACTATTTCAAATACATTTTTATCCAACTTGAAACTAATTTTCCTTCCAAATAGGCATAGAGATCACTACACTCTTTTTTATCTTTCAAGTTGCAAAATCGAAATCTAGGTTCCATATTTGAAAGAAGAGCTGAAGAGACACAGACATAAGGAAATTATGCTTTGTGTAGATCACAGCAAATAACTGAATCGAAGCAACTGAAATTTTAGTGATGAAAGATAAAATTCCATTTGTAAAACTATATAAGCCAGGCTAGCGAGCCAGTAAAAATTGTCACAATTATGCTCATGTGCAGGGGTGACCTCAAGTCACAAGTCAATGTTTTCTCAACTCCTAAGGATACCTGATTAAAGCCTAAAATCATAGTGCCACTAGCACAGTGACAAAATGTCAAAAACAGTACCAACACACTCTCCCATCTTGGCTTGTCACTTCTGAAAAATTATACTAATTTCTAAAATACAAAGACAAAAGACAAGGAACCAGTAGATTAACAATTATGAATTGTTTTCTATTTTAGCAGCTAACAATACCATTCAGACTTACTTTACAGAAGCCTATCAGTTTATTTAGAATGTAATGTATTACGCAAAAGGATTTACAATGTGCAAAAGATTCACACAGATGTCCTTTAATTAATAAACCACTACTTAACTTTGAATACAATATGATTTATCACATTTCAATTTACTTAAAACCTTCAGTAATCCTGCTGTGGCATAAAAGGATTTGTGCCTGCTTTCTTCAAACAATGAGGTGAATTTGCCATTAAAAGAACTTCCCCCCCAAAGGTCACCTGGAACTACCTAAAAAAAACATGAAACAAAAACCAACCAACAAACTGATGCTCATTTTCTGTGTGAATGTATCTGAACTTCGGGCAAATAAATCAGCCATATTACCAAGCACAAAGCCATTGAAATTGTTAGATTTATTTTCAGGTGCCACAGAGACTAAACACAAATTGTAAGGAATAAAAAAAATACAAGGAAACCCAGGGAACAAATTAATTCACAGAACAATAACCTTAAAAGCAGCATTCCCTATAGAACAAAGTAATGAAACTATCAAAAAGCACTTCTCAAAGTATCATTTTTGCATGTCAAAAAGAATTAACCTAGAATAAGTATATAAAAAAGACTATGTTCTGTGTCAAGCCAGTAACAAGGAAACCCCTTAGTGCAGTGAAACAAAGTCCTGTCAAATCCCCATTTTTTATAAAGAAGGATGAAGAACTTTCACGATGGTTTAAACTGTATTTATAGTAACAGAATAAAGACTTGAGATAAAAGTCAAAATGATTAGCCGGGCTTGGTGGCTCAGCCTGTAATCCCGCGCCTTTGGGAAGCTGAGGTGAGTGGATTGCCTGAGCCCGCGGGTTCGAGACCCGCCTGGGCAAGCGAGACCTCATCTCTACAATAAATCAAAAAATTAGCTGGGCGTGGTAGCACACGCCTGTAGTTCCAGCTACTTGGAAGGCTGAGGCGGAAGGATCGCTGGAGCCCAGCAGGTCGAGGCTGCGGTGGCCGGGAGCGGCCACTGCACTCCAGTCTGGGCGACAGAGTGAGACTCCAACTCAAAAAAAAAAAAGTCAAAAGGATTAAAGTCAAATCTCCAGCTTAACATAAGTTCTAGTTTTGATTTTTATTCTTATTGTGATCTACAAACATTAAGACAGAAGATACTTCCATGTGATTGTGGGATCCTCTGACATTCTACAACCTTAGAAGAGAAGATAAAACAGATGAAAATGCATCTGGTTTGGTAGCAGACTCCATATTAAATGGCAACGTGCAAAGTAACAATGACAACTGCAGAAGGCTATGGGGGAGGGGAGTGGCTGAAATTTCTGCAACTGATGCTGGGCAGAAAGAAAAAAATAAGGGGAAAAAAGATGTGCTATTACTGTTCTAAAATGGCAGCCTGGCAGGACTTGGTTGCTCAGCCTGTAATCCCAGCAGTCTGGAAGGCCGAGGCGGGTGGATTGCCTGAGCCCCCAGGTTCGAGACCCACCCGGGCAACTTGGCAAGACCTCATCTCTACAATAAATCAATAACTAGCCAGGCGATTTCTGAAAGAAGTAGAAATTGACCTTCTATATGACTCAGCAATTTCCCTATTTGGAATATACTCAAGGAACTCAAATCATTCTACCAGAAAGATACCTGCACACGTATTTGTTACAGCTGTATTCACAATAGCAAAAACATGGAACCAATCATGTTGCCCATCAAAGCTGGACTGGATAAAGAAAATGTGGTACATCTACACAATGGAATATTATGCAGTCATAGAGAAGGACAAACACATGAACTCTGCAGCAACTTGGATAGATTTGGAATCGATACTCAGTAGTCTATCACAGAAACAAAGAACAGAGTACCATATGTTCTCACTCATAAGGGGACCTTGAACATTTATCATATTTCTATAAGAAAGGGACTGGCAGTAGTGGGAAACTTCCAGGGGAGAGGGGTGGGATTGGCAGTTAAGGGAAACTGCCAGGGGAGGAAGGGGCATACCTCATCAATAAGGGTACCTGCATAATGCACATTTGTATACCTAACCCTTAATTGTACTCCACATCTATTTAAAAAAAAGAAAAGAAAAGCAGTTACAATGGAAGTAGCTTCCAAGTCTTGGTTTCCTGGTCCCTAGGTCATAGCTATAGTGGTGTGTCTTTGTTCTTAGTGATTTCAGAGATCTGAAATCACTGAAGGTAGTTTTCTAAACTTACTGATTTTGATAGAGCTATAGCTCCCATGTGGTATTCTGGAATGTATCCCTGGAGGACTACTTTCCCGCCTTCTCCTCCATCCTGTCCACAGATTTTAAAAGCACCCAATTTACTATATAAAAATCCTTTCTCCGTAAAATAGATCGTGTTGTTTCCTAAATTGAACCAGTTTTCTTTAATTAGTACCTCCTTCTTTATGGAAGTTTTATTAATAATCTAATGGATAATCTCATGTATAATTATATACTTTGGAATTATCTGTCTCTGTTACATTTGTATTTTCACACTATATTGCCTTAGGGTCTTTTGTGGGCATAGCTGTAAATAAAAGCTATCTAAAGACAACCCCTCTGCCTCTTAACATTTGTTTCTGAAAACATAAATCAGCAAAAGAGCTTATGCTATGCTGTCCTGGGATCAAAAAGAGAGAGGGAAAAAGTTGGAGGGGTAGAAATTCCTTTGCTCCCACCATCAGCCAACTCTTCATGTTGTCATTAACAAGTCTCCCTTCACTACTCTCCCATCTTTTTTGACAACACATGTTCAGACATCTTTCTAGGTGATTTCAATATTCATGTGAACATCCTACCCAAAAGCATCTCACCTGAACTCACTTCCAATGAATGTGTGTTCCACTCCATATCAATCATTCATTTCCATGCTCAAATAGAAGACTATGTCATGGCCAATAAATGTACTATCCCTAAAATCTCAATTTTATAATTCTAAAATCTCAGATCATTTCTTATCTTTCCAGGTCATTTCCTTTAGTCCATCATTTCAACAATGACCTCTTTTCTTCATTTCACATCCATCATTATGACTATTTACACACTTCCTCAACTTTTTTTTTCTTTCTGTGTCTTGGGCTCCATTTTTCTTTTCTGGAGAAAGACTAGTCCTGGTTAAATTCAAATTTCAACATACATCACGAGTGAACCTACTTAGCTAAATGTGACTGAATATAACCTTAACTTATACTAACTGCCTCACAGTTAAGTTTACAACCAATAAACACAATAGCAGCATTGGCATGGCACTTCCAAGCAATCACATATTTTCCTGTTCTGTTAGATTTCTCATCATCCTCAGTGACTCCTTCCTACCCAGTTTCTCTCCCCTCAGATTTTTCTATATCTTCTCCTCTTGCTCACTTTGAGACAATGATCCTTCTTTTCTCACTGAGTGAGCAGCAATAACCAGGAGGCTGTGATATTACTACTAACGTTACCAGAGTGAAAGTTGCTCTCTGTTTTAAGCAATTGCTTGTAATAACCATTGTCATTTACTGTTGCAGACAGTTGCTTAAAACAGGAGCCAGCAAACTATGGCCCATAAACCTAATATGGCCTACTACCTATTTCTGTAAATAATGTTTTATTAAGACACAGCCATGATTGTTCCTTGCCTAGGACATGTAAAACCTAAAATACTCTCTGACCATGTACAGAAAATGTTTGCAACCTCTGTTTGGAACTTAGACCAAAGATGTACCTTTTTTCTAAGAGGATTATTAACTGACATTCTTTTGAACTGCCAGAATTTAGTGAAAATTTTAAAAGATCAACTTTTAGTTGGATTTATTACTGTTTTTATTTTATTTTTTTCAGATAATACCTATACCACCATTACTTCTATTCCTCTGCCTTTGGTATGCCACAGCTAGAAAGAAACTTTCTCATCTGTCTATCACCAAATTGATCAATCTACTTGCATCTGTCCACATTTATTTTCCCTTCCTTTCTTTTGCAATGGATGAATTGGCCCTGCTTCCATCTGAAATCAATCACACAACCTGCACATGGATCACATTTCTTGTCATTTACCCGGGGACATCACTCCAGGAATTTTACTTCTCTCTTACACATCATCAAGTTTCCATGATAAATTACACATGGAGTGTGAAAGAAAGAGAAGAATCAACAATCATTTCAGGGAGTTTGGCATGAGCAACAGGGATGCAAGTTTGGAATGAAAAAAAAAAGACTGTTCAAGTTGGATCATAATAATGAAACATCTTTTAGATACCACAGTGGAGCTGCTCATTACAGAGTTGGGTGTGTGAGTCTAGAGTTTAGGGGAATGATTGGGGCTGGAGATACATATTTAGAGATTAACAATCGATGCATAGTATTTAATAGTGCTAGATAGAAAATACAGTGAGAAGGAAAACTCTAGGGGTCTGCCATCATTATAAGTTGAAAAGATAAAATTTTAGTAAAGGAAAATTGAAAAGGCGTATGGGTAATATTGTGAGAACATTAGGAGAGTTCCTAGAAATAAACTGCAATGTAGTAATTTGGAAGCAAAAAACTTTTAAAGTATTTCTAGAAAGAAGAAAAGAACAATTGTGATAAATGCTGCTCAGAAAACAAGCAAGATAAGAGCAGATAAATTACAGTTGGATTTGGCAACTTGATGATCAATGATGGCTTTGAAGGAAGGAATTTCATTGAATAGTGAAGAAGAAATTCTCATGGGGATAGGGAAAAGAAATGTGACAATCCTTTACAGATCATTTCTATCCCCCTCCACCAAGGGGTTCTTCTGTAAAGGCATCCTGGGAAATAGTACACTATGTTAATTTTCAAGACTAAAAAAGACAATGATTAGGAGAGAGACATATAGTCAAGGATGTCTTTGGGACCAGGTACAGGTAACAAGACATCAGAAAAAATTATTATTCAGTATACTTAGGGGAGGAAAACTGTCTCTGATCAAAGAATGGTATTAAGATCTCATCCTGCTACAAATGGGATAAGCTATGTGGCCTGTATAACAGACAAAATAACGGTGACCACAATGTGTGAAATAAATACAGGTTGTGTTTTGCATATTTTCTATACTAAGAAATCATATAGTATTCACACAGCCCTGAAAACAATAGGAAACTGAAAAGAGAATTTTTAATAACAACAAGTTGAATTTTTTGGCCATTTAGCAGGTGAAGATTCTTAGGTAGATGCAATTTTTTTTTTTTTTTTTTGAATTGGAGTCTCACTCAGTCGCCCAGACTGGAGTGCTGTGGCCGCTCCCAGCCACTGCAGCCTCAACCTGCTGAGCTCCAGCAATCCTTCCACCTCAGCCTTCCAAGTAGCTGGAACTACAGGTGCGCGCTACCACGCCCGGCTAATTTTTTGATTTATTGTAGAGATGAGGTCTCGTCAAATTGCCCAGGTGGGTCTCGAACCCACAGGCACAGGCAATCCACTCACCTCAGCCTCCCAAAGTCACGGGATTACAGGCTGAGCCACCGAGCCCAGCCGCAGTATTTTTTTTTAAAAGGTAATATAACATTTCCTGCACATAACATTGCTCTGTAAAATGTATACTGGGCAAAATAAAAAGTCAGTTTATTTGTACCTTAACACTAAGCAAATATTGAGAAAACATTTTTTAAAATGCCTATTTGAATGAGTGCCATGAGTATGTATAGGACATGCATATACATTCACCCAATTCAGAAAGTAAAACTCATTGGAGACAAACACATAAATAGTTGCAACGGAAATGGAAAAGAAGAGAGAAAAATGTGAAACATTGCAGAAGTGGAACAACAGTCACTGATCAATACTAAACAAAGAATTAGACCAAAGATTTGTCATGATTTAAACTTTGAATGGAGGATTAAAAAAAATAAGTATCAAGAAGGGAGTCTGTTGACCATATACCATTAATCATCCATCTATCAAATTAATCATTATTCCCAGTTCTGAATTTCTATGGAATCATATTGATCTAATTGTAAGACAATAATTAATCTTGAGGAGATATAAATTATCTAATAAAAATTTTAATTCCCTTACCTATAGCAGCATTTTTTATCATGTAAAATAATGAGGCACTTGTTTCAACTTCATCAGGAACTAAAGAATAGTAATCATTCATTAATAACTAGGATAATAATAACTAGAATAAATAGTCATTACAATATTTTTTTCACAGTTTTATCATTTTTTTTTTGAGTTGGTGTCTCACTCCATCACCCATGCTGGAGTGCAGTGACATGCTCACGGCCACCCCAGTGTCAATCTGCTGGGCTCAGGTGATCCTTCTGCCTCAGCCTCCAAGCAGCCAGAACTACAGGCATGCACTACCACACCCAGGTAAATTTTTGATTTATTGTAGAGATAAGCTCTCGCAAAGTTGCCCGGGCCATTCTTGAACCTGTAGGCTCAGGCATTCTCCTCACCTCAACCTTCCAAAGTGCTTGGATTACAGGCTTGAGACACCACACCTGGCTCAAAGTTCTATAATTTGAATGCATACACACTTTAACATTTTCTTTTCCTAAGGCAATTATGATCATTTGTTCTCCTGCCCTCTCAAATTACTGTTTTAGTAATTCAGGCTTCACTCCAAATATATCAATTAGGGCTGTATGGAATCAATAAGTCTGCAACTATTTTTTTTCCATTTTTATACCCTTTTCCATAATGCAACTAAAGGCAGTGATCTTTTATTTTATCAAACAAAACATCGGATATTAATCCTTGATAGCCCACTTCAACACTACCTTTTTAAAGAAAAGGAAGTTAAGACCCAGATTTCACCCAGAACATTATTCATTTGCTGGGTATTTACTGACTACCCTTTGCAGGTCAGGTATTGTTATATATATATCATCAAGACAAATTCCCAGGCCTTGTTGAGTATAATTTATAATGAACAAAACTTGAATTAATGGCAGAACTGAAGCAGATTACAATTTTGCACTATAGCTATGTTATTGATTATGCATATATTAATCAATAATATTTAGTAATAATAGTAAGGGTAATTAAAATATATATACTCATTTTTCCTAAAAATCTTACTATGCATTTTATATGCATTAGCTCATTCCATGGTTATAACAACCCTAAAAAATAGATTCTGTATTTACCCAGTTTTAAAGCTGAAGGGATTGAGGTTTACATTGCCTTTTCATAAGATCACACAGCTATTAGAGGCAAATCAATAATTAAAACATAAGCTGCTTGACTATGTAGTTTATACATTTATGCACTACTACTACCCCTTGAATATACACTTCTTTTAATGAGTTGTTACATATGACCACTAAATTTTTTGTTCTTGTGTGGTAACATTCTAGGAATAAATAATAAGTGACAAAACATTTTCAGTCTCCTTTGTTACTAGCAGGTATAGCATTAAAATAAAACATATTTGTTTCATAAGAGAATAGAAAATGAATGCCTTCCTTTTGGGGAGAAATAGTTCAAACTGTTTATCATTAAGAAAAATAAATAAGCCGGGCTCGGTGGCTCAGCCTGTAATCCCACGCCTTGGGAGGCTGAGGTGAGTGGATCACCTGAGCCCGCGGGTTCGAGACCCGCCTGGGCAAGCAAGACCTCATCTCTACAATAAATAAAAAAAAAAAAGTAGCCAGGCGTGGTAATGCGCGCCTGTAGTTCCAGCTACTGGGAAGGCTGAGGTGGAAGGATCGCCGGAGCCCAACAGGTCGAGGCTGCGGTGACTGGGAGCGGCCACTGCACTCCAGCCTGGGTGACAGAGTGAGACTACAACTCAAAAAAAAAAAAAAGAAAAAGAAATAAATATTCAATAGGCTGAGTGCTGTGCTATTAGTGAAAGACTGAATATTCCCCTACAATTCAAATTCTAAGTGTGACCAATGCACTGTGCACAATTCAAGAATAAAATCTCTAGCCTGAGGAATCTTGATGTGCTTTTTGTAAATCAGGAGGGACAAATACATATCAGCAATGGTATGACCAAATACAAAATTCATTGGGTCATTAATGATGGAGAATAAAGAGCAACATAAGTTTCTGACTTTCAGATTTTTCTCTTGGAAAAATGTTATTCTCTTCTATTGACATATATTTTAGGTCACTACACACAATAAACATTTTAGAGAAAAAAAATCTTTGACATTTGCAGTAAGATATATTTTAATTTGATTCATGATTTGTTAAGTATACACAACTATTCTGCATGTATGTTTCTATCTTCCACCTGAAAAGACAAATAAAAACAAAATGCAGTTGAGCTGATTTTCATGGGTTTTAAACTAATTAAATTATCTCTGCTTGATTAAATCAAGAAAGAGTCCTAAAAATTTCTTTCTCAGCTGCTAAGCTCAAGATAATTAGAATACTTTTAAGATTTTATCATATACAACATTGAATGTTAATCCTGGATACCCCACTCTAACACCACCTTTTTAAAGCAAAGGAAAATAAGACCCAGACTTCACCCAGAAAATTATTCATTCAATGGGTATTTACTGATTAACCACTGTAGGTCAGGCATTGTTATATGTCATCAAGACAAATTCCCAGGCCTTGTTGAATATAATTTATAATGGTCAAAACTTGAATTAATGGAAGAACTGAAGTAGATTACAATTTTGCACTCTTTTCAGTAAAAATAAATAAAAAAAATATTTTAAACAGTTGGTAACTGTCTTTGAAAAAGCATAGTTTAGTCTTTTAAAAAACTATATATTAACAAGTAGTTTAAAATGCTTTATTAACAAAATTTACTGAGCTTAATATTAAAACCAACTACTACATTCTGGGTGGCTTCTGACTAGTCATATTTGTTTATGTATTTATTTATGCATGCATGTATTTATTCAATATTTATTTAACACAAGTTTAGAAATGAATTGTCTATTAGCGGTTTTATTTTTTATTGATGACATCTTTAAAGTACTTTATCAATTACATTATAAATAATGCAATTTGAAGATAATATAAATGTCTCAATAAATAGCAACTAAAATTTAAGTACATGTTAAAAGCCATGACATGTGAAGTGAAGGGAGTATCCATTTCCACTATCAGTCCATAGTAAGAGGAATAACTACTAATTATATTACCAGGATATCAAAACCAAACAGCAAAATAATGTAATGGTTACAGAGAAGGGGTATAACTTAAGCCCCTCCTCTATAAGGTTGTTTTTTATAGGAATTAATTGCAAATAAAAAGGAGAAAACGAGTAAAAACAATTCAAAGTCATCATTAGAAACTGAGGCCCTCACCCTCTTCTAGATTTTTTTCCCTTGAATAGGGGTCCTGAAGATTTTTGGAAGAATAGTGAAAACAACAGTAACAATAACAAGATATATTAAAAGTTAGAATCAGTCCTTCATACATGAAGAGCATTCAAATATTAATTGCATTCAATAAAAGAATACTTCTGTGCAGCACTGTAGCCTAAGTGATAGATAAATAGTAATATGCCTCAGTTGCTGAGGCTAGGGGAATAATAAGTGGATTTGTAAATGAAGTTTCATGCTCTCTTCATTTGATTCAAATATGGGGATGGATTGGTCTATCTGTACATACTCAGATTTTAACTGGAAGTTTTTTTCCTATCAAAAGAAGATAACTGAAATATTTCTCTGGCAGTCAAAGAGGAGAAGGACTACAGAATGTTCCACAAAGAAGATTAGAGTACACCCAGGGCAGAGGGTCAGGCAACAAGCAATAGTACATCAGAAACAGAAAGAAAAGAAAATCCCCAGTAACAATTAGCCATAAGCAAGTTACAAGAATGTTGAATGAAAGAAATCTCTTGATAATACAATTTATAAAGAAGATACTAAAAATGAGGTTTCTGCGGGCATAGGAGCAGATGTAGTGTATAATCTCTGTTACAAAACTAAATCCAATCATAGACGTCTATCAAAGAACAGTTTTGTGTGATTTAAAAACAGGAATTAGTAGTTGTTGAGTAAATTTTCCAGGAATCATGAGAAAAAATTTTAGTTCAATGATTTTATTGAATATCAACTATGACTGAAATCTTTGCCTTCATACATTCATATGGGAGGAGAAAGATTACATAGAAACAAATAAGAAACAATTTATCAATGATAACAAATTCTGCAGAGTAAAATAATGCAGAAAAGGGAGAGAGAGCATAGATGATTTGCATATGGTAGTACATATTTTAATAGTCCAAGCATATGAAACATAAGTATATCTGCAGATAGGGAGAAGAGTGAGTATATACTCTTAGGTTAGGCACATGCCTGATATATTCATAGAACAGCAAAAAGGTCAGTGTGGCTGGACCAGATAAATCCAGAGGAGAAAAATAGGAAATGTGAACTCCCAAGGGGAGTTCAGATCATTTAGTGCAAAACAATTCAATGTCTTCACCACAAAAATAAGTTTAAAAATATGTTCTAATAATAGAAGGCCAATAAAAATACAGTTGGCCTTTGAACAACATGGATTTGAAAAGTATGAGCTTGCTTATACTTAAGCTGCTTTTTTTTTCTTTTTAACTAAATGCAGATTGGAAATACAGTATTGGGGGCATACAAATACCTGGATAAATGGAGTGCCAACTTTTCCTTTGGGAGGAATCTGCAGGGTTGAATGCAGAACTTGAGTATGTGCAGATTTGCTTATATGGAGATGGTCCTCAACAATCCCCTGCATATACTGAGGGATAACTGTATAGTAGCTTGGTATAAAAAAGATAGGATTATTTTGATGTTTACTGTAAATAGTCTGTCTCTCTGAAAGCATACATAGATTCACGTATACACTCTGTCTCTCCCTATTCTTTGGATTAAAAAAATTACTAACAATTGAAATATAGGTCCACCAATTAAACCTCACAATCTGTATATGAGGTGTTAAGACATTCACATATATTTTAATTTTATTTTTTATTTTCAAATATTCTTATGACTTTTATTTTCAAATTGTAAAAGATCTATCCAAATTAGTATATTCTTCAAGAGTGACTAGCATTTGTTTTTTGTTTTATTAAACCATGAGAACTATGGGCAATAATGATGTGAATCTATACTCTACTAGATGGCTATTTTCCATATTCTCCTTTGATCTGCCTTACAAAGTTACATGACAACACAAGTTAATTATCCTCTTTGCCTCAGTTTCCTTATCTGTAAAAACTGGTTAGTAATAATACCTAACCAAGTAGGATTCTTTGGAGTTTAGTTGAGCTTATATAAGGAAACACTAAAATCCTGCTTCACACTTACTAACTACATTATAATTATGGCTGTTATTATTTATAAATTATAGCATGTTGTACAAGGTCTGACAATTAAGTTCACAAACTTGTCACAGTGGCCTTACCTTGGCGGCATTGTACAAACAACTTGGTAAGGTTTCAAAACCTTGGTATACGAGTGTGTCACAGCTGTGTTTGTGTTGACGCGTGGTGGTGTCTTGCTGAATGGCATTCATTATTGTTGCACACTTTTGAACGCAATCATGAGAATGTCAGGGCTTGAGTTAGAGCAAAGAACAAATAGTAAATTTCTTGTTAAACTTGGCAAGAGTAGAAGTGAAACCAGGGACATGTTAGTCCAAGCTTATGGGATAATGCCATGAAGAAAAGAGCAGTGTACAAATGGAGTAAACGCTTTTCTGAGGGGAGAGAAAGCATTACTAATGAAGAGAAGTCAGATCAGTCAGTACCAAACAGAACTGACTAAAACACTGCAAAAATTAATCAAATTGTGGTCAAAATTGTTGACGGACAGTGAGAAGCACAGCAGACCAAATAAACATCAATAAAGGAGTAATTAGGAAAATCTTAACTGAAAATCTTGGCATGAGAAAGTGTGTGCAAAAATGGTTCTGGAGGAGCTCTTGCATCTCAACGATGCACCAGTTCACACAGTACTGTCTTTGAGAAAGTTTTTAACCAATAAACAAATAACTGTATTAGAATATCCTACCTGATCTGGCCCCCGCTGACTTTTTCCTTTATCCAGAGATGAAGGAAATAATGAATTTTGATGGCATTCAAGACATTAAGGGCAATGAGACAACAGCTCTGATGGCCATTCCAGAAAGAGTTCCAAAAATGCTGTGATGGGTGGACTAGGTGCTGGCATCAGTGCATAACTTCCCAAGGGGAGTACTTTGAAGGTGACCATAGTGATATTCAGCAATGAGGAATGTAGCACTTTTTCTAGGATTAGTTCACGAACTTAATTGTCATACCGTAGTTTCCTTGAAGATGTCTAAATCATTTGTATATGATTATTCACTTAGGTATCCCCTCATAATTTTGTTAATAATATCATTTTAAGTTATTCTCATAAATGACTTTTGTGTTTAATGCCCATTGAATGAAGCTAGGCCCTTTCCTCTACTAGATTGTTAATTCCTTGAGTTCATTGAGCAAGGTGTTTATATCGCTGAATTCTTAGTAAAGTAGTTCCCAAACCTAACTATACTTCAAAATCCCCCAGAGGTTAAGATCAGTAATCTCTGGACCCACTTTAGATGAATAAAATTAGACGCTGGAGGAGGGGACGCATTTTTAAAGTGCTTCAGGCGATTTTAATGCACAGCCATGAGAATCTAGTGTTTTTACAAAAAATATGACATAGATTGCTTATGTCCTTCTTTCTTTCAACCAAAACTTACATACTGTACAAAGTTAAATATATATTTATGATATAAATGTATACATAAATATAAGCAACTAAGTAATATATACATAATAGCAGGATAGTTTGGAACACAGAAGGCATTAATAAAGGTGTGATAAACATTTCAGTCAGGATTCTGGTAGACAGAAAATGGCACAGTGATCCTGGTAGTGTTCCGTGTTTGGTAAAACTATCAAAGACTACTGCAAGTCCTCAGGGCTGGCAAGCATAGGAAGCTACTTCCACTTTCTATACTTGTCCTTTTTCTGTATTTTTCTCCCTTCCACTTCTTCTGTGTGACTAAAAATAAAGCCTGCCATCTGTTTGTTACTCATCTCCTCCAAAATAAGGATTTTTCAAGAATGTAAATCAGTCATGTACTTAAATATAGTGTTTAATTCACCTGATATTTTTCATATAGTGAGATTTTGTCATTGTAAAATATGATGTACTGATTTACATTCTGCCACAAACTCCCAGTGTCTACACATAGTCTATGGAACAGTACTTGGAATTGCAATGTACTAGATTATTCACATCAGCATGAGAATTTGCTGAATATCTCTCATACCAAAAAAACAAAACCTAAAACAAGAACCTCCTTTGTCCCACATTTCCCTCCAGATATTAACCTCTTACAGAATTGTTGGCATTTACTATCTATACTTTTTCTTTTTATGGCCACTCATAAAGCCATCCTAAATTCAGCTTTGTCAAGATCAACTAACTGCCAAATCAGTAATCAGTTCTCAGTCTCCATCTTTCTTGGTTTCTCAACAGCATTTGACACAGTAGATCATCACTGGCAACCTCTATGCTAAGCTATCAATTCATATATCCAATTGTCTATTACATATACCCACGTAAAGAGAAGTAAGCATCTCAAACTTAATTTATGTACAGCAGAAATTTTTTGAACTTGAATCTACTCTTGCCACAGTCTAACCTCTTCTGACTCCTACTGCCTTATTCCAAGCCAAATGTTCTCCCACCTAGTTTCTTGGAATAGCCCCTCACTACTCCTTGTTTCTGTGTTTGCCTTCTCAAGGCAGGTACACAACATATTAGTCCAAGTGATCTTTGGAAAAAATAACATTCATAACCATTCTTACACTCAAAACCCTCTAATAACTTCCCTATTGTGGATAAAATCCAAACCCTTTCAAGACCTACATGATCTCTACAGGAATCCTCCTACCTTTACTACTATCTCTATGAGCCCCTCACTATTCCTTTCAGACACTGTCAAAGCCATAAAAGCCACTTTACTAATCTATGGAAACACTTTGACATTAACCACATTTCAGAAATATGTGAAAGGTAATTACATTTTAAATCTCAAAATATTAATCAATTACAGACAAAATGCTGACTATTAAACTTTGAGTATTATGAAAATATTAAGAAAAAGTTGGATATCCTATCTGTGAGGCCTTTTATAAATTTCATGTCTGTAATCTTAAGTAGGGATAATGGGTTAATGTTTCAAATGAGTTGCACCACAGAAGTTATACTTGTAGATGAAATTTCATTTAATCAGATATTTTGGTTGTCTTTTAATGAATCCTTATTTGACTTATTCAGAGTAAATATAATGTTATATCCGGATAGAACTAGAATTATATTAAAAAATTATACATTTTCTCACAATTCGTTAAAAATATAATTTAACTTGATAAACATTGTAAAATGTTTATAATAGACACATATTTATTAAAATAAATAAAATATGTGAAAGTGACAACCTAGAAGTAATGCATATTATAAATGTTATTCTCATATGCAACTGAACACTACAAAGAATCAAAATTAAATTAGATTTCTAGCAAAATCAAGTACTACATTAATGACAAATACTGAAGGAGAATGTTGTAGTAATAGATTAACACAAAGCACAACTGTAGTTTTCAAATTATTGCAAGTATCATTGAAATACAAAGTAATCTGTCTTTTCATTTTTCATGTATTTCAAGTACATTAAAATTTTTTTAAAGATCTTCTTGGCTCCTTCAAGTAAAATTGCTATGGTTTCAATGCTTGTCCTCTCAAAAACTCATGATGAAATTTAATTGTCAAGGTTAAGGGACTAGGAAATAAGACCTTTAAAAGGTGATTAGACCATGAGAACTCCACCCTCATAGGTGGGTTTAATTATATAAAAGGGCTCATGGAAGTGGACTGTTTTTCCTGGCCATTCTGCATCCTGCTAAGTGAGGCACAGTATTCCTCTTGTCCAGAAGAGGCAAGGTTCAGGCGCCATTTTGGAAGTCGAGACTAGGTTATGACCAGATGTCAAACCTATTAATGTCTTTATCTTAGACTTTCCAGTCTCCAAAACTGTGAGAAATAAATTTGTTTTCTTTATAAATTACCCAATATCATATATATGACAACTATATTTCAGGTGCATTGGGTGTTGCCTTGTTCATTCATTGTAAAAGGTACTGAAAATAATCATCTAATCAGTTCCACAATATCTATCATTATTTTATTACTCAGTTATGATCTTGCTCATTCATCACTTTAAGTATCATAACAGGGCAACCCCTTGAGGTCACCTCCCACCGTGGGAGCTTTTTTGTCCTCTCAATAAATCCTGTTTTTAAAAAAGTATCATAAACTGGGCTTGATGGCTCAGCCTGTAATCCCACGCCTTGGGAGGCTGAGGTGAGTGGATTGCCTGAGCCCGTGGGTTCAAGACCCACCTGGGCAACTTGGCGAGACCTCATCTCTACAATAAATCTAAAAATTAGCTGGGCATGGTAGCGCATGCCTGTAGTTCCAGCTACTTAGAAGGCTGAGGTGGAAGGATTGCCGGAACCCAGCCGGTCGAGGCTGCTGTGGCCGGGAGCAGCCACTGCACTCCAGTCTGGGCGACAGAGTGAAACTCCAACTCAAAAAAAAAAAAAAAGTATCATAATAAAAACTAAAATTACTGATTTGTATTTGACTTTTAAACAGACTACAGTGTACTGAGAAAAGAATGAGATACAGTGTAAGAAAATCAAGAGTTTTTGTACCTATCTGTAACAGCTTTTTGACTCTAACCTATTCATTTAAATTTCATGATCTCCTGTTTCTTCATCTGTAAATGAGGATTTTCAACCTAATGAAGTCTAAGCTCTGTGTCAACCCTAAATGTCAAGATTGCATGACAATGTAATGCTGCTTGATTCTGAATCTTCTCCACACTCCCTCTAACAACTGAATATAAATAAATAAGAATGCAGACAAAACCATGAATACATGACCTATGACTTCACATTAATTGGAGAAAGAGAATACTAAAACCCCATTTGTCTGTAAATAGAGGAAAAAATTTTCCACAAAGTCTACCTGCATAGGGAAAGTCAAACATTAAATGTCAAAATACTAAACACAGGTTGGGACTTGGTAGTTCACAGCACTTGTTAAGTGAGGAAACTTACAGAAATGTGTAAGACTGGAAGTAGCAGCCTCAGAAAGCACTAATTATGGAATGGATACACATTTATAGAGAAAGGAAAGTACTCATTTATAATGAGGAAAATAATGGAAAAAATTAAGAATTTCTAAGAAGCAAGAGAAAATCAAGGCATGCCTCCTACTCTCATTAACAAAAACCATTAAAAAATTGCAATTTACATAAAATGTTCAAAAAAGACAAATACTTAGAGATAGAAAGTAGACTGGTAGTTGTGTAGGGCAGTCACAAAATAATGAGTATTGTATGATTCCATTTATATGAAATGTTCAGGAAAGACAAATCTATAGAGACAGAAAGTAGACTTGTTGGTATGTAGAGCTAGGAGTTTGTTGGAGTGCAAGAAAATGCAGAGTGATTGCTAATGGATACTAGGTTTCTTTTTTAGTTAATGAGAATGTTCTAAAATCGATTGTGGTGATGGTTGTACAACTCTGAATATCATTAAACTACATACTTCAATTGTATGGAATACAAAATATATCTCAATAAAACCATTTTTTTTTAATAAACTGTATTAAAGAGTACAGAAGGGGACATTTTCAAACTAGTAATATTGCCCTTGAAATAAATAGGAATAGGAAAAAGCCAACCATACCTATACAATACTACTGTTACAAAGTTTTTTTAAATGAAAAAAAAATGCATTTATGATGACAAAAATTCACCACCTGGAAAAAACCACAGAAATGAATAAAATTATAATACAACACCTTAAACTAAATTAAATTAAGCAATATACTTTTGTATCTGAGGCATCCATTATATAACTCTCTTCTACCTTAGTCTAAAATCTACTTATTTAGAAATGCTCTAATCTCTACAATATTCCAACTCTGAACGCTAAAAACTAAAAATAGATTTTATCAATATCTAGAAAGTTATCTTGATTTGCTACAGTTTAAAATAATTGTCAGTATCCTTGAAGATTATGAAGCATATCCCATGATCTTTTTGTCTGTAAAAATTAGATAACACTTTTATAACTTCTGACATGCTAATACACAAAATGTGCACAAAAAATGTTAGTTACTGTCTTTGCTGACATTCCAAGTAAGCCACATATGGAGACAGTAGATTTTCAGAGTTTAGCCTATCATTTAGAAAGTAATGGAGCCCTGCTTGCATTTTTCTAGACTTGTTATGCATACCATGGGATACATAATATCAGCACCTCCTGTGTATGCACCATGGCTTCACTCCTATAATTAACACTGTCAAAAAAAGTTGACAATACAAGAAAATAGGGCTCTTATCCAAAGTGCCTGTTCTTTTATCATTATTGTTATTTGTCTCCTTTATTGACTTATATTTCTAAGTTTTTTATAGTCACCATAAATTTTCCCAGAAAATGACCTATCAAATTGTCTTAAGAAAATAAACCAGCTTCTTCTTAGTCGATGTAGAAAAAGGATTTGACAGTTTACACTTTTTCATAACAAAACACTAAAAAATAACTAAGAATGCAATAAACTTAACCAGAATAAAGAATGGTACACCAAAAACTACAAAATATTGGTGACAGAAATTAAAGAGGACAAGTGAAAAAGAAATATTATGTTATTTTCACTAATTTAAAACCGTAACATTTAGATTCCTATACTAACCAAGGCATTACAAATACAATGGAATCTCCCTCAAAAGTCAAATGACATTTTTTTTTGAGAAATAAAAAAACCCATTCTAAAATTCATGCAGAATCTAATGAGACCCGAAATAACCAAAGCAATCTTGAAAATGCAAAAAGCTTAAGGTTTCACACTTTCTCCTCTCAAATGTAGCACAAAGTTCTAATCATCAAATCAGTGAGGTACTGGTAATAAAAACAGACATACCAATCCATGGAACAGAAGAAGCAACCTAGGAATCAGCATACATATACATATTCATTCAGTGGGAACAGGGCAGTCTTTGGACAGATGGTTCTCAGAAAACTGGATACTCTCAGGCAAGAAAATAAATTTGAATCCTTGTCTTCACCAATTTTAACTGTAAATGGATAAGATACCTAAAGGTAAGAGTTGAAACTATAAAGCTCTTAGACAAATACTTAGAAGAAAAATGTCATGAACATGAATTGGTCAATACTTTCTCACACATACCTAAAAATAGGCAAAAAATAAAACAGACTTCATCAAAATAAAAAAACTTCTGTGTATCAACTAACACTCCCAACAGAGAAAATTAGCCACTCCAAATATGAGAAATAGTATTTCAGAACCATATTTCTAAGTGATCGATATACATGATATAATTTCTAATCTCTGATAAATTAACAACTATTAAAAAAACTAATTCAAAAAGGGAAATTAACCTGAATAGGTATGTCTTCAAAGAAGATATACACATGCCCAATCAACACATGAAAAGAAGCACATCATCAGTAAGCATTAGAGCAATATGAATCAAAACAACAAAAAACAGCCCCTCATTTATTCAATATGAATACATTACAGGGTGCTGCTATACAGCATTGTGTTTATGGTTAACTTTCCTGTGTGTACACTTAAAATTTGGCATAGATTTCCTGCATCTCTTCTCATGACAACAATAAGAACAAAACAAAACAGTACAAACAAGAAACAACAAGATTTCACTACACACCCATTAGTTAACCATTATGACAAAAGAGAGAAATAGAGAAAGAGATAAAGAGAGAGAAAGAAAGAAAGAAAGAAAGAAAGAAAGAAAAGAAAATGGAAAATAGAAAACATTAAGGGGGATGTGAAAGAATTGGACCCACAAACAATTACTGATGATCATGTAAAATGGTGAGTCTTCTTTGGAAAACCTTAAAACACTTTCTTAAACAACTATGCATAAGGTACCTTAGAACCCTACAATTCCACTTCCTAGCATCAGCCAAAAAACAGGTGAAAAATTTCAAGAAAATGAGAGCTCCTAAACTCACCGTGTAGGGTTACCGTCCAGGAACGGTTTCACCGAAGTTCCCTACCATGCAGGACCTGTGATGCAGAAGACTGACACTGTGGTAGGCTGTGGCGCTGGGGGCCTGGCTGTGAGGTCCTGGGTGACACAGGGGCCCCGCCCGCAGGCAGCAGTAGCTTGGGAGTCCCGGCCCAGGATACTCGGTGGCGCGGGGTCCCGGCCCCGAGGTCCATGGTGGCGTTGGGGGGTCCAACACCATGGTCAGTGGCAGCGTGGGGTACTACCCCGGGCCCTCGGTGACGCAGGGACTCTGTCCCGTGATCCACACTGGCACAGGTGGCCCGGTTCCACGGTTGGCGGAGGCACGGGTGGGGGGGGGTCAGACTTTGCAGTCGGCAGCGGCACATGGAGCCATACCCTGTGTGGTTCACGGCAGCATGGGACCCAGTTTCGCGTTCAGCTATGGCACCAGGGCCGCACCGCAGTCTATCGTGGAGCATGGTTCCAGCTCAGAGGTCAGTCCAGATCCGCCACAGCACGGGGTCACGGCTACAAGGTTGGCGACTGCAGAAGAGGCCAGGCTCTGGTGGGAGGCTTGGGTTCTAGGGAAATGTGAATCAAAACAACAATGAGAGGAGGGAGTGGAGAAAAAACAATGAGCAGCACCTTACTTATTTTAGACGAATACATTCTAGAGTCCTGCTGTACAATATTATGTTTCTAGTTAGCTTTCGTATGTACACTGACAATTCTGTGATTTCCTATTTCTATTCTCATGACTGTAATAAAAACAAAACAATACAATGACATTCCACTGCACACCCACTAGCTGACCATTATCAAAAAAAGAGAATGAGAATAAAATATAAAATAGAAAACATTAAGGAGATTGCAAAGAAATTGGACTCATTAACAATTACTGATGATAATATCAAATGGTGAATCTTCTATGGAAAGAAAATCCTAGAGCACTTTCCT
>CAUYQG010084018.1:0-11935 GCA_963574415.1 Tarsius wallacei
CAGACATGCACCACCATGCCCAGCTTTTTTTTTTATTTTACTTTTTGTAGAGAGGGAGAGGGAGTCTTGGAGTCTCTGTATGTTGCCTAGGCCGGTCTCAAACTCCTGGACTCAAGCGGTCCTCCCACTTTAGCCTTCCAAAGTACTGGGATTATAGGTGTGAGCCACCGTGCCTGTCCCGTTACTGACATAACTTTAGAAACAAAATGTTTTTTGTTATCTCTTACATGATGTCTATGCCTGTTTTGAGATAGAGTTATTTGAAAATAACCAAACTTGTGAAATATTAATGTAGTATTCTGAACTTGATATCATGATAGCTACATGACTGCAGTGTTGGTTTTGGTTTTCTTCTCCTTAGGGCACCTGTGGTGGAGTTCTGAGAGGTACAGGAAAACAAAAGATTGCTGCTATCATGGATGCCATCAGTTACTATGTTTTGGGTTTTCCCATTGGGGTATCTCTGATGTTTGCTGCTAAACTTGGGATAATAGGTATGTTTTTGATTCCTTAGTGACTTGTCTCAAATCTCATTTTTCATATTAAGATAAATTGCTTGAAATACAAAGCAGTCAACTGGAATGTTGCCCCTGTGGAACAGAAAAAGTTACTATCTCTTCCAATATTTATTCAGTGCCACCTCCATACAGATACATTGGAAATGCAGTAATGAACAAAGTAAACATGGTCCTACACTGAGGAAGAGACCCAGATTAAATAATTAATCAAACCGGGCTTGGTGGCTCAGCCTGTAATCCCGCGATTTGGGAGGCTGAGGTGAGTGGATTGCCTAAGCGCATGGGTTCGAGACCCACCTGGGCAACTTGGCAAGACCTCATCTCTACAATAAATCAAAAATTAGCTGGGCGTGGTAGCGCGCGCCTGTATGTAGTTCCAATTACTTGGAAGGCTGAGGTGGAAGGATCACCGGAGCCTAGCAGGCCGAGGCTGCGGTGGCCTGGAGCAGCCACTGCACTCCAGTCTAGGCGACAGAGTGAGACTCTAACTCAAAAAAAAAAAAAATAAAATAATCATACAGTTAGTCAATTACTGTTGGTTAAGAACTGCAAAAGAGAAGAACACGGTTCTGGAAGGGCCTATGAGGAATTGTAGGGTACATCTGACCTGCTAATTTCATTTTCCTGCATAATGCCTTTAGTAGTACAATAAATTATAGTGGTAATAGTGGAAATTTCTTGTCTTATTCATAAGTGATAATGCTCCCAATATTTCTCTGTATTGAATGCTGAAATGAACACATACATAAATATGTATGTGAGTGCATATGTTTTTTGAAATCATGTTCAGGAAATATCCATGGTGTATTGACTATTTCTAACAAAAATGGCGGAACATTTTGTCAAATGTCTTTCTAGTGCCATTAGAAGTGGTCTTATAATTTTTCTCTTGATCTATTATGAAGATAAATGTTACTACTTTGTCTCTTCATATTGAACTATCCTGATTATATGTTCTTCTTTTACTGAGCTGATAAATTCTTTTTTGTTAATATTACACTAATATTTATAAGTAAGATTGGTTCATTTTATTTTTTTGTGTGTCTTTGTTAGGTTTTGATGTTAATGATATTAACACTGTATTCACTTCATGAAGACAATTATCTGTTTTATGAAGGTTTGATGGAATTCTTTCATGACACTTTCATGACCTGGCATTTTGAAGTTTATCCTTCTTAAAGCTTTCTCAGTTTCTTCTCTGAAAATTAGTCTGTTTAGACTTTGCTTTATTATGTCAACAGGAGTAAATTATATTTTTTCAGAAAATCATTTTATTGAGGTTTTAAATGTAAAGATTTGTGTTAAACAATTCATTATGTGCTTTTGGGATAAGTTGTTATGTATGGTTTTGCATATATATATCTACATCTACATTTTCTGTAGATTTCTTCTAGCAACATTTAATTTGTTTTCTTTCTTTTTTTTTTTTAAGCAGGATTTATTGAGAGGACAGAAAATTTCCCACAGTGGGAGGGGACCTGAGGGGGGTGGCTTGTTTTCTATTTTTGAAAGTCTAAGTGAGAAAGTGGATGAATGCAGTGATATGTATTTGAATAGCTCCTTTTGTTCTATAGCCAGCCAGTACATTTTTACCATGTAAAACATTCTGATTCTGTCCCAATTACTTTGTAAGATATTAATCTTGCAGCTTTCTTATGTCCACACAAATATACAGGAGCTTAGTTTCTTTTTTGGTTTTTTGAGTCGGAGTCTCACTCTGTCACCCAGGCTGGAGTGCAGTGGCACACTGCAACCTCAACTTCCTGGGCTCAGGAGATCTTTTTGCCTCAGCCTCCCAGAGTGCTGGGATTACAGGCAGGAGGGGTTTAGCTTCTTATCTTGTCTTTTTGGGAATGTTATCTCTTGGTGGCTTAATGAGTCCTTATCGTCAATGTCCATCTCCCTTTTCATTGACCAGTGCAGGCTAGGACCCGTGGGGTATTTGATTAATCTCAAACTGGATTCATTCATTACTCTCTATTTGGAAACAGAACTGCCAAATATTTATTACTGTTTCTTCTCTACAAAGCACTTCCTAGATACTGAGTGAATGCCATCTAAGCAAAGCAATAGTCCCTGCCCTTACCGAGATACTGGGGTTTTACAATCAACTTTAAAAATTAGAAAAAAAGGCCGGACTCAGTGGCTCAGCCTGTAATCCCGCGCTTTGGGAGGCCGAGGTGAGTGAATTGCCTGAGACCGCGGGTTCGAGACCTGCCTGGGCAATTTGGCGAAACCTCATCTCTACAATTAATCAAAAAAATTAGCCGGGCGTGGTAGCGCGCACCTGTAGTTCCAGCTACTTGGAAGGCTGAGGCGGAAGGATCGCCGGAGCCCAGCAGGTCGAGGCCGCGGTGGCTGGGAGCGGCCACTACACTCCTGTCTGGGTGACATATTTAGACTCCAACTAAAAAAATAAAAATTAAAAAAAAAAAAAAAAACTTAAAAAAAATACACATAAAAAATTTGTGTTTTATTTTGAAGATGTGGGATACAATTCACAATTAGGTATACCGGTGGTCATTGTACAGGTAAAGTTTGGACCTCGCTTTGGTCCCTACAAAAATACACTTTTCTTTTAGATTTTAAGCTCCCTTAGAATAAGTGACACAGCAGATTTCCCACTTTATCCACTAGAGTGCTTTTTACTGTTGCACATAATAGGTGCTTAGATTTCTTAAGTAAAATTTTTAAATTCACAAATAAAAATTGTATATATTTATGCTGTAAAACATGATATTTTGATGTGTGTACGTTGTGAAATGTCTTGAATCAAGCTAATTAACACATCCTTCACTATATACTTAACTTTTTTTTTTTTAAATTGGAGTCTCACTCCGTCACCCAGGCTGGAGTGCAGTGGCATGCTCACGGCCACCCCAGCATCAACCTGCTGGGCTCCGGCGATCCTTCCTCCTCAGCCTTCCAAGTAGCCAGAACTAGAGGCGTACGCTACCACACCTGGCTAATTTTTATTTATTTATTTATGGTAGAGTTGAGGTCTCACCATATTACCCAGGCTGGTCTTGAAACCGCAGGCTCTGGCAATCCTCTCGCCTTGGCCTCCCAAAGTGCTGAGATTACAGGCTTGAGCCACTGCGCTGCATACTGACTTTTTATTGTTGTTGTGAGAACATGTAAAGTCTCTTAGTGGTTTTCAAGTGTGCAGTACCTTGTAATGAGTTACAGGTGCCACGTTGTACAGTAGCTCTCCAGAATGCACTCCTCCTGTCTAATTGGTATTCTGTACCCTTTGACCCCGTCTCCCCAACCCAGCCACTTGGTAACCACCATTCTACTCTCAGCTTCTTTGAGTTTGATCTTTTTAGATTCCACCTATAAATGAGATCATGTGGTATTTGTCTTTCTATGCCTGCCTTATTTCACTCAGCATAATGACCTATATGACAAATGTTAAGTAAGATTTTAAAATTACGGAAGTGTACATTGACATTCTGGAAATTTGGGGAAAATGATTAAAAATATAAAGAAGAAAATTAAAACCACCTATAATTTCACTTCTCAACTACAAAAGCTGTCACCTCAAAGTATTTTATTTCAGTATGTTTTCTGTTATTCACAAATGTGAGGTTATACTGAGTATGTGATTTCCTCCCATGTACTAAAAATCATTAAAGAGAGGGTTTTTAGTAATTATACAATATTTTCTTGTATCAATGTCTTCCTAATAGTGCACATTTAAATTGCTTCTTTTTATATATAATACTGTGATGAGCAACAGAGGCATATGAATTATGATATTTTCTGGGATCGATTCCTAGGAATGGAATCACAAATCAGAGAGTATAAACTGCCATTCCATTAACTTCTAAACTGCACAGATGATTCCAATTTTTGTTTGTTTGCCAGGAGTAACTGTGAGGAACAGTCTCAGTACCTTTGCCAATGTGGGACTACAGACATGTTACGAGTTAGGACACTCTTTCCCAATTGATAGTAAATTGTGCTTGTAGTCTAAGCAGTTTGTTTTGTAATGAAATTGTTGATATAAGTGGTTGCAGTTTTGTTTGTTTGTTTATTGAGTTGGAGTCTTGCTCTGTTGCTCAGGCTGGAGTGCAGTGGCATGCTCATGGCCACTGCAGCCTCAACCTGCTGGGCTCAGACGACATTTCCACCTCAACATTCCAAGTAGTTGGAAATGCAGATATGCGCCACCATGCCTGGCTAATTTTTCTTGATTTACTATTGCCCAGACTCGGCTCAAACCCCTGGGCTCAGGCAGGCCTCTTGCCTCTGCCTCCCAAAGTACTGGGATTATAGGCGTGAGCCACCACGCCTGCCAAGTGGTTGGTGTTCAGTGGTTAAAAATAGTTTCTTCTCATAAGTAGATAGACATTGGTTTTTGTTTTGTTTTGTTTTTGATTTGGAGTCTCACTCTGTTGCCCAGGTTGGAGTGCAGTGACATGCTCACAGCCACTGCAGCCTCAACCTGCTGGGCTGAGGCGATCCTTCTCCTCAGCCTTCCAAGTAGCTGGAACTACAGGAGTGTGCCACCATGCCTGGCTACTTTTTTGATTTATTGTAGAGATGATATCTTGCAAAGTTGCCTAGGCTGGTCTTGAACCCCTGGGCTCAGGCAATCCTCTCACCTTTGCCTCCCAGACAGCTGGAATTTATAGGCATGAGCCACTGTACCCAGCTGACATTGGTTACATGATCTTTTCTAGAGCTTTCTTGGATTCTCAATCATCTTTTCCAATAGCAGTTGAAGGGATTGTTTTCAAAGCAAGCTTTTGCTCACATCAGGTCTCACATCCATAAATGCCCACACCAGGCTGAGCCCCTCCAGTGGGTCCCCATGAGACTTAGGGTGAACCCTGGGCCCTCCCGTGGCCTGCATGTCCTCCGTGGCCTGCTTCTCTGACTTGGTCTCCCGTACAGTCAGTCCCCTGCCACCGTGCTCCTTCCTAACCGGTCTCTGCTCCTGGGACTCGCAGGCTGGCTTCCTCCTCTGGTCTGAACTCTACCCTTTCCTCTCTCTGCCTGCAGTGCCTGTGCTGCCCCCCCATGGCTGACTCCTCACTGTCCAGGTCCCATATGGGCCTGTCAGTGTGTGTCGTGGCCCCTATCACCCCTAAAATGACCCTGTGATTGTTTCCTTGTTTACTGTTTATCTCCCTGCAGGTGAATATAAGCTCCCTAGGGGCACCTTTCTCCTCTGCCTGTTCAATTCTGCATCTCCAGCACTTAAAACTATTCCTGACGTAAAATCAAAGACAGTACATCTTTGTTAACATGTGAAGCAGCAAACAGTTTTGGAGTTGCTTTGCAGTCTTTATTGACCGATTCATTTCTGTTAATAGCTCAGTGGTAGGCTTAGGTCTAATCCCTGGCCCATAAGTATCTAAAATTTCAGGGAAGTTAGTTTACCTGAAATTTTACTCTCTGGATAACAGTCATTAGGGGAGAATTTCAATGATCATGAGAACAATTAAATCTAGCTGGGTGTAGTGGCTTACACCTGTAATCCCAGCACTTTGGGCAGCAGAGGCAAGAGGGTTGCCTGAGCCCAGGGGTCAAGACCAGACTGGGCAACATGGCAAGACCTCATCTCTACAGTAAATTTAAAAAAATATTAGCCAGGCATGGTAGCGCATGCCTGTGTTTCCAGCTGCTTGGAAGGCTGAAGTGGAAGGATTGCCTGAGCCCAGCAGGCTGCGGTGGCCATGAGCATGCCGCTGCACTCCAGCCTGAGCGAGCGAGACTCTGACTCGAAAAGAAAAGAAAAATCTAAACTCTGACATTCATGTTACACCCTTAGGTCTCTGGTCTGGGTTGATTGTGTGTGTCTTCTTTCAAGCCCTGTTCTACTTGGTGTGCATCTTGAGGATCAACTGGAACAAAGTGGCAGAGGAGGTGAGTCCAAGTGTGATTTAGAGTTGTGGCTCTGCTTGGTAAGGGACCTTTTGGATCACAATGAGAAAAACACCACTGGCAATGTAACTCACCGTGAACCATGAAATACATTCAATATTGGGGAAGGGGGAGGCAGGAGAAAATCGTAAATCAGCACTTTTTCCTCTTCACATAGAGCTGATTCAACATCTACTCATCAGGGACTTGACCTTAAAAAAATTAGGTTAAAAAATATTTTGCTGTTTTGGTGTAATAGTCTTTAGAAATGTAGTAGTTTGTTTCCTGTCTATACTGACTTACTAGCTGCTGTTTACCCTTCTTTTTCTTGTTTTCCCTTTTTTCCTGAGGACAAAAAAGGGGGAAAAAAGCAATTTTTTAGTATCTTTGGGGGCAGAACTCCGTATAGATGGAGGGTCAGAATCTTGATTGACGTGAGCATCTGTGTGTTGAATTGGGAGCCCTTTTTCTTGTTCGAGCCTTGAGATGAGACACGTGGCAGGTTGGTTTAGGGGCGGGATTATTAATAAATTACCATGATTAGTAGTAAATTATTAATAAAACACATGAGTATAGGCGTACCAGCCATCACTGTCTCACTCTGACCAGCCTTTAGGTCTTGGATTTGCCTAGTGGTAATGCATTATGTCTTTCCTATCTTGTTTGCTTTATTCAGGGACTAAACTTCATAGGAGATTAAGGTGGACCATAAACTACCCACTGGATGACAGCACCATTGACCTTTAGACTTTATTCCTGTTATTTGTGTGTAGGACTCTAAAGGCACAAGTGCCGACACTATGTTAAATCTGAGCTCTAGCCATGAGCAGCTTTCCATATTATTGTTGCGAGGCGAGCAGGAGAGCAAGGGAACGATGGGCTTTCTGCTTTTATGTTCTTTCGGCTTCTGGCCTATTCAGGAACAAGGAAGACTATAGCCCGTGAGCAGTAATTTCAGCAGTGTTTTAGAAGTTTTAACAGATGACCACTACCTTGACTTGACTTATACTTCATTTATTCATGTGACACTTGTTTCTAGGCACAGGTTCGAGCTGGGCTAAAAAGGAGTAAGGAGATCACACCTGCCCTCACAGGTAACAGAGGCCATTTTCTAGTGTACTCGATTTCAGGCCAGGCATGGTGGCTCATACCTGTAATGGCAGTGCTCTGGGAGACTGAGGTGGGAGGATTGCTTGAGGGCAGGAGTTTGGAACCAACCTTTGGTATCTAGAAAGTGCTGGGATTATAGGCTGAGCCACCAAACCTGGCCTGAAATGATCTTCTAATGTAACCTCATGTGAACTAACCAGTGATTGATGGTCATTGTTTACAGTGTATTCTCATGTAAATTTCAGTAAATTCTTGCTCTACCCGTATGTAAGTAAATGCCCCCACTGTTCTCTGCAAACAGATCTGTCAGTCCTGGGAAGAGAAGTAACTGATGGAATAATTTTGCCTGATGTCATCAGAGTAGAGAGCCAGACCCTCCAACTGATGGTGCTGGAAGAAAGCCCCCAGTTCTCAGTGTCCACTGTTGGGAATGTCTTGACGGTGCGACAACTTATTCTGTATCGTGGAATGGCTTTAGCCCTCGCTGTTGTGGTCCTTTTAGCAGGAATTTTCATAAGAGTTTTTACTGACTGTGGCTGAAATGGAAGAATTCTCACCGTTCTACAAACTGGAAAGATAATTATATGCCGTAGATTAGATAGAAGATGACCTTGATATTTGCACGGTGGTTTTATTCTCAGCTGTGAATGGAAAGGAGACCAGTGCTGTTTCCTTGGTTATTCTAACAAACTGGCCTATCTTAATGGAGATCAAGAAAGGAACTATAATTTTAAGTAAACTCTTCTCTGCTGACTTGGTCATAGCTTCTGAATATGTAATTTTGATTTTCGTTGATGTAAAGATTCTTTACTCTTTCTTATTTTGAATATGTTATTCTAGAAAAGTGGTTAATTGTCCTATAAATGTTATTGCTGACCTACTTTTGTTTGCATTTCTGTTCATGGACTTAATCTTGTCAGTGAGTGTATATTAAGTGCTTGTTGAAGTCCCATCTCAGATGTTGCCACACAAGCCTTTATAAAATGAGATGAACACCTTAACAGTTACAGTGTATGCTGATGCTATTTGGGCTATAAAGTCACTATAAGAGATAACTTTTAGAGTTTTTTTTTTTAATTAATTATATGGCAATTTCCATATAAATTAGAAAATAAATTTCTATTCTCTTCTGGTACTCAGCTCCCAGAATGTTGGTAGTTATAGTGACTTCATCCTCCAAGCAGGAGTTTTTTAGAGGCTTTTCTAGGGAATTGGACTAGCTTAAAAAAGAATTTTAAAAGAAAATCCTATTATTGAGTACTTCCTACCGGATTACCTAGCCTGGAGCGCACAGCTCTGAGCACCCCCAGGTGACCAGAGCGCCCCTTAGCTTACTTGTCTCTCTCTTTGGAATGTGAACAAGCAACCTTGGATTATCAGACATTGTGAAAATCCTATTATATGAGAAAGCGACTAGGACAAAACAGATTCTGCAAGGAGAAGAAAACTTACCTTCTCGAAGAGATACTACAAAATATTGCAACCATGACACAGAACAGGATGATATAGAATAAAATCATAGAAAAAAACCTCGAGGGAAAAATATATAACATAAAACTGACCATTTTCAAGTGTACAATTAATGACATTTAGTATATTTGCATTGTTGTGCAGCCATCACTTCTATCTAGTTCCAAAACATTTTCATCTCCCGAAAAATGAACCCTGTATGGGTCAAGATGTCACTCCCCAAGCCCTTCTCCCCCAGATTCTAGCAACTACCAATCTGATTTCTGTGTCTGGGTTTTCCTATTTTGGATATTTCATACTGAAGGAATCATAGAACCTTTTGAGTCTGGCTTCTTTCATTTGGTGTGATGTTTTTGAGACTTACCCATGTAGTAGCATGGATCAAGATTTGTCTGTTTTTTGTGGCAGAATGGTACTTTTTGTATAATATGTCTCATTTTATGTATACACCAGGGGTGCCAAAAATATATATACACATTTTAAGTGATGTTATCTGTGTATTACTTTTTGAAGTTGAAGTGAATTATGGTAGCAATGTGTAATTGCAAATGTGACTTGTATTCATCTTTTGTTATTGGTATTTATTGAACATTACAATTTTAATACAGTTGTTTTCCTTTTTTAAAATACGTATACTTTTTTTGGCACCCTCTGTATTTATCAGTTGATGGACATTTAGATTGTTTCCACCTTTGGGATTTTGTGAATAGTGCTGCTGTGAACATTCATTTACAAGCTTTTGTTTGAGCACCTGTTTTCACCTTTTGTGAATATAGATGCTCCTTGACTTATGATGGCATTACATTTTAATAAACCCAACATAAGTTAAAAATATCATTAGTCAAAAATGCATTTAATACACATGACCTACCAAACATCATCTCTTAGCCCAGTCCACCTTAACCATGCTCAGAACACTTACATTAGTCTCTAGTGGGGCAAAATTATTTAACACAAATCTTAGTTTACAATAAAGTGTTGGATACCTCATGTAATTTTGTTGAATACTGTCCTGAAAGTGAAAAACAGAATGATTGTATGGGTTTTCAAAGTACACTTTCTTCGGAATGCATATCGCTTTTGCACCATCATAAAATTGAAAAATTATGAGTTGTACCTCATAAGTCAGGGACTATCTGTATATGCTTAGGAAGGTAATCGCTTGGTCACATTATAATTCTATGTTTAACTCTTTGAGTAACTACCAAAATGTTTTCCACAGTGACTGCATCATTTCACATGACCACCAGCATTATGTGAATTTTCCATTTTCTTTACAACTTGTCAACACTTGGTGGTTTTCTGTTTTTGTTTTTAAATAGTGATGCTAATGGGCTAGTGGGTGTGAAGTGGTGTTTCATTGTGTTTTGTTGTTGTTGTTGTTTTTGAGTTGGAGTCCCTGTTGTCCAGGCTGGCGTATAGTTGACCTGCTGGGCTCAGGTGATCTTTCCGCCTCAGCCTTCCAAATAGCCAGAACTACAGGCATGCACTACCACACCCAGCTAATTTTTAAATTTATTGTAGAGATGAGGGCTCACCAAGATGCCCAGGCTGTTCTCGAACCTGTGGGCTCAGGCAGTCCCATCACCTCAGCCTCCCAAAGTGCTGGGATTACAGGCTTGAGCACCCGGCCTCATTGTGGTTTTAATTTTCATTTTAATGCAAGTGGCTAGTGATGTTGTATAACTTTTCATACATTTATTGGACATCTGGATGTCTTATTTCGAGAAATGTCTATTCTAGTCTATTTTGCATTTTTAATTGAGTTTTTAATATTTTTGTTGTAACAATTTTAGAAATATATTCTAGAAACTAGATTCATACCAGATTTATGGTTTGCAGATACTTTCTCCCGTTCTATAGATTGTCTTTTTATCTTCTTGATAGTGTCCTCTGTTATGCAAAGTTTTAATTTTTTTTTTTTTTTTTTTGACTTGGAATCTAACTCTGTCGCCCAGACTGGAGTGCAGTGGCTGCTCCCGGCCACCGCAGCCTCAACCTGCTGGGCTCCGGCGATCCTTCCACCTCAGCCTTCCATTAAATTTTGATGAAGTCCAGTTTATGTTTTTTTCCCCTTTTTCTTGCTTGTGCTTGGTGTCATATTTAAGAATCTATTGCCAAATTCCCAGAAATAAAGTGCTATTGGAATTAAAGATATTATAGAATAAATTAAAACCTACATAGAAGATTTTGAGTTTTTAGACTGACATGTAAAGAGCTTAGAAATCATCATTTTTTGAGTCGGTGTCTCACTCTTGGTGCCAAGGCTGGAGTGCAGTGGCACGCTCATGGCCACCACAGCCTCAACCTGCTGGGCTCAGGTGATCCTTCCACCTCAGCCTTCCAAGTAGCTGAAACTACAGGTGGGTGCCACCATGACTGGCTAATTTTTTTATTTATTGTAGAGACGAGATTTTGCCAAGTTGCCCAGGCTGGTCTCGAACCTGTGAGCTTACCTCCGCCTAACAGAGTGCTGGGATTACGGGCGTGAGCCACTGTGTCCAGCTGCCCATTCTTAAAAAAAGAGAAAATTTGAACAAAGTGAAAATCAACCACTTTTGTTAGAGCCGTCAGAGAGTTGAGGTCACAGGGATAACCACTGCCCCTAAAACTGAAGAAACAGACAGGCAGAACCAGAGCAGAAGCTTTTGTAACCACTACCAGGATGAGAAAACCTAAACTGTAATTAACCAATTGCTCAACATGGACAAGCTTGAGGGTTACAAACTCCAAAGAAGCCCATTCCTATGGAGCCCCACACTTTCATGAATTTTGCCTTCAGGTGTCCCATCAGGTCTCAGTGTAGATTAGAGAAAAATCTTTTCATGCTTCCACAGTGGGTAGGGGAAATGTACTTTTTTTTTTTTTTGAGTTGGAGTCTCACTCTGTCACCCAGACTGGAGTGCAGTGGCCGCTTCCAGCCACTGCAGCCTCAACCTGCTGGGCTCCGGCGATCCTTCCGC
>CAUYQG010084021.1:0-33926 GCA_963574415.1 Tarsius wallacei
TTGAAAAGTAATACATAGATAACATCTCTTTAAATGTGTATGTGTTTTTTGGCTCCCCCTGTATTTTGATCTGAGTGGTAATTATATAGATATATCCATACGTAAAAATTTGTTGAGCTATACACTTGAATTTTGTTCACTTTACAGTATGTACAATATACCTGAGTAAAAAAAGAGAAGAAAAAAGAAATCTATACTTAGCAGCTCATGTTGAGACAATATGGCTAACACCTCATTTATCCAGAGGTTCTTTATCAAAACAAACAAAAAAGATGTCTGCAGGCTTAAATTAGATGTTACAAAGTAAGATTTTCAAGAAAGAAAGATTTTCAGACTTTTTCATTCCTACTTTTACAGTCAATTCCAATCAGGTTGGTTAACCAGTTTCCTAACCCACTGTTGATAATCAGTAATTCACTGGGAAAGGAGAGATCTGTAAAGCTAGCAGAGATTGGTAACAGCTAGCAGCAAGGAGAAAGCCAATTAACTATTAGAGAAGATAAAAATTTAAGATACATCGCTTAGTATATAGCAAAGAGACCTCATAAGCCAGTTAGGCATCCTTGTATCATGACACAGTAAAAATGATGACCCTGGTTGCAGAAGTGAGGTGAAGGTGGGTGAGGCAAGGGTAGATGGTCCAGATAGTCCTTGGGAGCAGTGGAACTTGTATAAGGCTGAGAGGCAGGAGCAGAACCTAAATGTACGGCCTCAGCCAGACCAAAACACTCCTACTGGGTGGATTACCACCTCTTCATCCGTTTCAACATGGTGTTGTTTTCTTTCATGTATCTTTTGCCATGACTGGTTTGCTGATAGCCAAATTAAGAAGTTGGCTTCTGGAGTAAATTCTGAAAATGACTACAAACTTCTTAAATAAAGAAGACAGGCAGGAGTGTGCAGCAGAAGAATTTCAAATCTCTAAAGGACCTTCCTTTCATTTTGCACCTCCTGTTACTCATCTGGAGAACTCTATTAATGGGTAGGATTTCATTCATTCATAGCTAAAGTTCTTAAAACTAGACCCTTTAGTTCATGTTTAAAAACTCTCTCTTTTCAAACATCTAGTGGCTTTATAGGAGTTGATTATAAATATATTTGTATTTAAAAGTTTAGTGTATTAATTAGGAAATATATTAATGTATTTCCTTTAACAGGGTTGATCACGGTTTAATATGATGCAAATAATATGGTGAAAAATAAGGTGAGGTTATTTATAAATTCAAAAGTAAATTATTCAAAAGTGAGAGAAGGATTTAAGAAAAGGAACAAAGTGTTCTTAGACTATACAGAGATGATAACACAAAAGATATACAGAAAATGTAGCCAATGTATTTATTGGCTGTAAGTACCAATTAAATTTTTAGATTAAATGAGACTGTATAAAAAGATATATCATGGTTGATGGGTTGATACAGTCTTAGAAAAATCCAGTATCAGAAATATCCAATACTGAAAAGCTAGCATGCATGTTCTCTTACTTGGAAGTCCTCTCTTTCTTCCTTTTAAATTCGTGAGCCCCCTAAAATAGGACTGTGTGTTTCAAACCTATTTTTTATTACTATTGCATTAAATATGCTTGTTGCCAAGCCACATTTATTTTTTAAATCTCTATAACATACTTAATTACTTCAGCAGTCAGTGTGATATTTGCTCAATCAACAAATATTTGAGCTCTCACTATTAGTCAAGTGTTATTTTAAACATAGCAGTGAACAAAAAAGAAAAAAATATTTGCATTCATGGAGCTTATATTCTCCTTTCTTGTTATTTAAATCTAAATATGCTATTTAACAAAAATGTACAATTCTAGTGGCGATCAGCTATCATTTAGTCAGGAAGGCCACATTTTCAAAGCAATTACAATATATATACTTCAGAAAGTATTCCTATTAGCCCTGAAGGTTTGATATAAGGAATATCAGAAATGAGTTCTTCTTGGAATTAATGGCATTCAATATGTGTAAACTGTCTTAAATATTTTGGGGATATTCCCCTCCCTTATAAACAGGGAATAAGATCTGGTAAGCTCTACATCCTCTACCGTTCATAATGCTTCTTGGACTTGGAATCAAGTCTGGAATTTATTTTGTAAGACTTTAATTGCGTAATGCTGACTGACTATAAAGCTAATAATTATGCCTCCAAGGTATTGTTGCATCTGCTGAAAGAGAACCATTTATGGAAGGTATGGTTGAATCAGAACTGGGATTTCACTGAGTTTACAAATAGATTGCATGAGTTATTTTTGCATTGCTTGATTATTTTGTCTAATAAATGTTTACTTATTAAAATGACAATCCTTACTTATGGATATAATAAATTATCTGTATCAATATCCATTCAATAAGCAAAAACAGAGTCAACACATAAAAAATAGCCATACCAATTGAGAAAGATGGAATTCTCCCCAAATCATTTTATAAAGCTAACATCACACTGATACCCAAACTGCGTAAAGATCCAAAAAATAAAGAGAACTACAGGCCAATATCCCTTATTAACAGAGATGGAAAAATCCTCAACAAGATTCTAGCAAATCGAATCCAAAAACACATCTCAAAAATCATCCACCATGACCAAGTAGGCTTCATCTCCAGGAAGCAGGGCTGGTTCAGCATTCACAAGAACATAAATGTAATTAAATACATCAACAGATGCAAAAACAAGAACCACATGATTATCTCATTAGATGCAGAAAAAGCTTTTGATAAAATCCAGCATCCCTTCTTGATAAAAACCCTCAAACACCTAGGTATAGAAGGAACATACCTCAAAATAGTAAGTGCCGTCTACGATAAACCCACAGTAACATATTGCTAAATGGACAGAAACTAGAAACATTTCCCCTGAAAACTGGAACAAGGCAAGGCTGCCCACTCTCACTTCTTGTTCACAAAAAGTGTACTTAATTTAAAATAATCACATTAAAAGAGTTTGCTAGATCATTATGACTAGTAATTCACTACTATCCTCTTCCTTGGTGAAATATAAACATTAGTAAATCTGTATTAAAAACGTTAAGTTCTCCCTAGAAATAACAAGAGCAATGTAAGCACTGAAAATGTGCTATCGACACTTGTTAACCGAGAACCATTCAGGCATCTAGGAATTTTTCACCAAATCTTAGGTATTTTTAAAAGCCATATTGGAAAAAGTAACCAAATTGTTTACAATTCTACATCAATCACTATGATCTTACCTTATCATTCTATGCTACCTTTTTTTTAAAGAGGCAACTCCTACCCATGTCTTGAATTAGTCTCCATTCTCCCAACTTCAACTTTCTTCCAAGCTTTACCTATAAACTGAGGCATTCACCTAAAGTGTCCCTGCCAGAGAAGATTATTGCTGGGTTTTGTAATACAAGAACTTATTCCTCAAACATCCTCTTTCTCAAGTTAGTTTCAATGATGAAATTATGAGTATTATGCAGCAACTAGGAAAAAATGTTCTGTGAAATAATAAACAGTATATAATCCTTTAATGCCATTCAATAAACTTATTTGGACCAGGTGTGGTGGCTCACACCTATAATCCCAGCACTCTGAGAGGCCGAAGCAGGAGGACTACTTGAACCCAGGAGTTCGAGACCAGCCTGGGCAACATAGTGAGATCTCTTCTCTACAAAAAAAAATCAAAAAAATTAGCCAAGTATGGTAGCGCACACCTGTAGTCCCAGCTACACAAGAGGCTGAGGGCAGAAGGAGTAGCTGAGCCCAGTAAGTCGAGGCTGCAGTGAGCCATGATTATGCCACTGCACTCCAGCCTGTGTGACAGAGTGAGACTCTGACTCAAAAAACAAAAATGAAAAATAAACTTATTTGGTCTATTCCAAATAAATAAATAAAATATTGTCCCTGCATTTAAAGAACATAAAATATAGAGGTTAAGAAAGATCTGTTAATACAAATAAGCAGAGAATACTAAGTGCTACAACAGACACACACAGAAAGAAGTGACTCAACTATGTTAAAGAAAGAGAAATGAAGGAAGGTAGAATCTAAGCTCAGTGTTTAAATTATGTACATTTCATGCAACTATATAAAAACCACGGTTGCAAAACAGAGGGCATGCAAAAATTAAAATACATGCTGTGTAAAAGGTGTCAGGATTATAAATGGCTTTTTCTATTTTCATGTTGAGAGGCAAAATGCCTTTTCCTCAATCCTATGGCTTCTATGAGGAAGAATTTTCCCTAAATATTTGAGTTCTTATTAAAATATATATATATGTGTATATACATATATATATATATATATATATATATATATATATATATATATATATATATAAGCTCTCTCTTATTTTTCTCCTAAAAGGGCAATAGTGACTTACTTGATTGGTTTAGACTGAAGAATTACATAAGCATAACTCTACCCCTAGCTTTTTGCTCTTGGAAGCAAACTTACTAGCTGGAAGCAGAAGTTATCCAACACTTTTCCATGGAAAGGCTCTCCCAGCAAATAGGAGGATTGCTCCTGGCTCTGTCCAGCCTATGACCAGATAAGTCTATTTAATTCTAGAGCTCAGTATTAGAAACAAAACTATCTGCATATATAAGCCATTTCCTCCAATAACAGCTTTATCAGGAACAAAAGTGGTATTCTGAACTTTCATCTGTCACTCCCTTCTCAGAATTTGGGCAAGGAATCTGAGTGTTATTTATTGAGACCTTTCAGATACTACAATATTATATTGTCTTTTAAAAATTTAACATAAAATTTTTGCTTTTTGTCTTACATTAAACTCCTGAGAGCAGTACCCTTACATGATCCTTCTTTACAACCCTCATAGCTCCTAGCAGAATGTCTAATAATGTTCGCTAAAGGAATGAATTTTCGGTATTAAAGTTACTTCTAGATGGTAGTTATTTTAACAACAAAAGCAAACAGATTACTTACATAATGATACATATTGGTGTTTACTAATGTGTATATATGCATTTTTCCCCTAAAGAAAATATATTTCCCCATATGTTAGTAAAAATTCATATCCATAATATTTTTGTCTGCTTTGAATCATTACCATTTAAGTGCCAGAAGTTCCTCAGGAGATTTTTTCTGAAAAGTAGAATAGTGTAAAATTGAAGCAGTAAAGCAAGGTGACTAATACTGACTGGAGTGAGAAAGAAGGTTGAAGAAGTCCCTTTTTTACAGTTTCTCTTCTTTTTTTTTCCTTATCTCTTATCTTCCTCGTACCATTCCTGGGGATGGGCTGCATAGTTATCAACATGCTTTACAGACAGTGAACTGTGAAGGAAGAATTATGCATAAGAGCATTTGTTTAAATTTCAAGTCCAAGTCCAATCCCACAGTGACAGACTGAATCAAAACTATGAGAAAATAAATTATGATTGTGGCAGCTGACAAAATTTTTCTTCTGGAAGACAAAAGATTCTTAACCTTTAACTCGGAAACTTCAAAAGAAATCTAAATTAGCCATTTTGATCACTTTTGAAATCATCACTTGTGTCCTTTTTGTTGTCCTAAATATCGAAAACTGCTGAAAGAATTTCCCTCTAAAATCCCTTATGTAAAGGATTTACTTTTTTACTTAATACTGGTTTCAAAAGTAGTATCCAGGCAATAAAAAGGGATCATTTGGGCCAGGTACAGTGTGGCTCACGCCTATAATCCCAGTATTTTGGGAGAACAAGGCAGAAGGATTGCTCTAACCCAGGAATTCAAAACCAATATAGGCAATGTAGCAAGACCTAATCTCTACAAAAAAATAAAAAATAAGGCAGGTGTGGTGGTGTGTGCCTGTAGTACCAGCTACTCAGGAAGCTGAGGCAGAAGATCACTCGAGCCCAGGAATCAAGGCTGTGATGAGCCATGACCATGCCACTGCACTCCAGTCTGGGCAAAAGAGTGAGACCCCAACTCAAAAAAGAAAACAACAACCAGAAAAAAGGATTGTTTGTAATTTCTAACTTTCAATTAGCTTTAACACTGACTTTAGAGTAATTTGGCATAAACTATTAAGTCATTTGAGGATGAAAATCTCAACTATTAATAATAACAGCAAAAACCATCCTGTTGGGAGTTTTCCAGGTGCCAGATGTTGTTCCAAGAACTTACAGGTTATTAACTAATTTAGTCCTCACAATAATATCTCATATTACATCTACTTCACATCAGTGAGGTAAATAATGCTGTTACTCCCCATTTAGACACAGGGAAACTGAGGTACAGAAAACCTAAACAATTTGTCCAATATTCTACAAGTGTCAGTGATAACATTTAAACTCAGTCTGACTTCACCTTGTGCAACATTGTTTAATTTTTTTTATCATTAATGAGAACACCAAAGACAGTAGGAAATTGGATTCATCTTCACCCATAGTTCTCTCCTTCATTCAATATTAACATGGAACTATTATGAGAAATGATAATAAGCATAAATATAATAATAAATATACACTATGAACTCCAAAATGTACAAGAGAATTGCAAAATAGAAATGATTGGTCCTTGTACTCAGGGAGCTTACATCCAATTTAGAGATACCAAGTACACCCATGTGAAAACTATAACATGCATTAATCAGTAAAGCTAATCTCTTAATAATTTCTCCAAACCAGCTCCTCTTCCAGTGTCCCCCACATTAGTTAATGACACCACTAACCTTTCAGATACCCAGAACTGAAACATCTTCACACCTCCCTTTCTCCAGTCACCAGAGCTTTTCCACTCAGAGTGCCTCATACGAATGTTTACAATAACCTCCCTGTTGAAGATTATACTAAGTGAAATAGCCAGTCACAAAAAGATAAATAGTGTTGATTCCTCATATATGAGGTATCTGAAGTAGTCAAGTTCATTGAAACAGAAAGTAGAATGGTGGTTACCAGGGGCTGGGAGGCGGCAAGAGAGTTGTTATTTAATGTGTATAGAGTTTCAGTTCTGCAAGACAGAAATGATCTGGAGATCTGTTTCACAACAATGTGAATATACTTAATTAAACTGTACATTTTTAAATGGTGAAGAAGGTAAACTTTATGTTATATTTTTACCACAATAAAAAAGTAATAATAAAAATAAAACCTGACTGGGTGTGGTGGCTTAAGCCTATAATCCCAGCACTTTGGGAGGCCGAAGTGAAAGGACTGCCTGAGTCCAGGGGTTCGAAACCAGCATGGGCATCTTGGTGAGACCTTATCTCCACAATAATTTAAAAAATTAGTTGGGCATGGTAGCATGTGCCTGTAGTTCTAGATACTTGGAAGATGAGGCGGAAGGATTGCCTAAGCCCAGCAGGTTAAGGCTGCGGTGGCCGTGAGCATGCCACTGCATTCCAACCTGGGCAATAAAAAATAAAAAAATAAAAATAAAATAAACCTCAAAGGTGTTTTTTGCAGAAGTAGAAAAATCCATCCTAAAATATGGAATCTCAAGAAACACTCAAACAGCCAAAACAATCTTGAAAAAGAACAGTTTGAGGTCTCACGCTTCATGGTCTGAAAACTACAAAGCTAGAATAATCAAATTAGTGTGGTACTGACATAAAAACAAACATATATACCAATACAATAGAGTCCCAAAATAAATCCTCATATATACTATCAAATAATTTTCAACAAGAAAGCCAACACTATTGAATGGGAAAAGAATAATTTTGTTAACAAATAGTCTTGGGAAACCTGGATTCCACAAGGAAAAGAATAAAGTTGGATCATTACCTTGTACTATACACAAAAATTAACTCAAAATGGATCAAAGACCTAAAAAATATTAGAACCAAAACTTTTATAAAACTCTTAAAAGAAAACATAGTGGAAAAGCTTCTTAACAATGAATTTAGCAATGATTTTTTTGATGTGACACCAAAACCACAGACAACAAAAGAAAAAATAAATTAATTAAACTTCATCAAAATTAAAAACTTGCAAATCAAAGGACATTTATCAATAGAGTGAAAGGCAACCATGGAATGGAAGAAAATATTTATAAGTCATTTGATAAGGAATTAATATCCCCCAGAAATATAAAAATAATTCCAACAATAAAAAAAAAAAACCCAGGCAAAAAATGGGAAAAGACCTGAACACAGATTTCTCTAAAAAAGATATACATACGGCCAACAATCATATGAAAAGATACTCAATATCACTAATTATCAGGGAAATGCAAGTCAAAACCACAATAAGATGCCTTCACATCCATCAAGACAGCTAACACACACAAAAAAGTCCTGAATTGTACCCCACATCTTTGAAATAAATAAATAAAAGAAAAACAGATAAACAAAAATAAAATAAAATAAAATAATGTTGATGAGGATGTAAAGAAATGAAGCATTTGTGTATTGCTGGTAGGAATGTAAAATGTTGCAGCTGCTTGTTTTCTAACAGTATAGTGGTTTCTCAAAATATCAGAATTACTATATTATTCAGCAAATCCACTTCTGAGTATATACTCAAAAGAACTAAAAGCAGGGCAACCCCCTCAGGTCCCTTCCCACTGTGGGAGCTTATCTGTTCTCTCAATAAATCCTGCTTTCTAAAAAAAAAAAAACTAAAAGCAGAGTCTCAAACACCCATCTTTATAGCAGCATATTATTCACAATAGCCAAAAGGTAGCAACCCAAGTATCCACTGACAAATAAACAGATAAACAAAATGGGTATAAACATATAATGGAATGATATTCAGCCATAAAAAGTAAGGGAATTCTAACACATATACTATAAAGTGGATAAACCTTGAAGACATTATGTTAAGTGAAATAAGCCACTCAAAAAAGGATAAATATTGTATGATTCCATTTATTTACATGAGGTATCTAGAGTAGTCAAATTCATAGAGATGAAAAGTAAAATGGTGGATGCTAGGGGCTGGAGGAAAGACATGAATGGGCAGTTATTGTTTAATGAAAACAGAGTTTGGGAAGACAAAAAAAGTTTCAGAGACAGATAATAGTGATGGTTGCACAACAATGTGAATGTATTTACTGCCACTGAACTGTACACTTAAAATTGGTTAAAATGGTAAATTTTGTGTTATATATATTTTACTAGAATTTCTTTTTTTGTTGTTGTTGTTGGTAAATTTCTTTTTTTATTACTTAATTAATTTGTTTGTTTACCTATTTATTTATTTTGAGTTGGGCCAGCCTTGGTCACCCAGCCTGGAGGGCAGTGACATGATCACGGCTCACTGTAGCTTCAACCTGCTGGGCTCAGGTGTGCCTCCACTTCAGCCTTCAAGTAGCTGGGACTACAGGCATATGCTACCACGCCCAGCTAATTTTTCTTTTTTTTTCTTTTTTTTTATTTTATTATGTTATGGTGGGTATGTATCTATCTGAGGATGGGGAGACACCTCTTATCAACAAGGGTACCTGAACGAAATATTTTTGTATGCCTAACCCCTAACTGTACCCCACAATAACATAATAAAATAAAATAAAATAAAGTTTTAAATGTAAAAAAAAAAAGAAAATAGTGAATGGCTGTCCCTGCCATAACTGGTTCATGAGATGTGTGTTATATTATATGTATAGATATGTATATATCACATAACATGTGTGCATTCACATATATGTGTTTGTACATATGAGAGGGGACCCAAAATAACCAGAATTATCTTTTGGAGGGCTGCCCTTGTAGTACAGGCTTCCCCCACTAGGCAAGTATTCTGGGAATCCATCAAACTAGTATACCAGCTAGTGTTGTGAGAGGCTGCGTTCAGTGATTTTTTTTTTTTTTTTTTGGAGATTCTTTCAACACATTTGCCAATTTTATGATGGGTGATTCATGAGCACACCTGCTCATACTGCACTGAGTGTTCAGCAGGTTTTGACCAAAAATGGCATGACTCTTCCTATTCACCTGATCTTGCCTGACCCTCCTATGCCTGACCCTCCCTATTCACCTGATCTTGCCCCAGGCAATTTTTTTTTTGTTTCCCAGATGAAAAAGCCCTCAAAGGGAAGCATTTTGCCAATGTGGAAGAGGTGAAACAAAAAGCTGCAGAAGCACTGAAAGACATCCAAATTGACAAGTTCAAAACTGTTTTGAGCAGTAGGAAAAACATCTTGATAAGTGTATTGCATCAAGCAGAGAGTGCTTTGAAGGTGACTGAAGTTTAAACGTGGAAGAATAAATTCACAAAAATTTTTATAAATAAATTCTGATCTTTGGGGTCCCCCCCCCCATGTATCCATCATTCTAGCACACAGGAGAAAAACTCTTGTTGGCTTTGGAGAAACAAGCTGCAGTTTCGTGAGAGAGCCAGTAAAGAGGGCCACATGACAAGGAACTATGGACAGCCACGAAGAGCTGAGAGCAAGCACCGGCAGACAGCCAGCTAGGAAACATGAACCTCCGTCGTGCAGATATAAGGGGATGGCTTCTGCCAACAACCTGAAGGCGCTTAAAGGCAGACTTTCCCCCTTCAGGTCTCTGATGAGACTGCATCCTTCTGAGGGCCTAAACAGAGGACCCAGACACCTGCCCCATAGAAACTGTGAGATGATAAATGTGTGTTGTCATAAGCCTCCCAGTTTGCATAATTTGTTTTGCAGCAATAGGAAAACCAATACACTAGGAAAGAGCAGTTCTGATGGAAAGGGGAAGGTGAAAGATCAGGTAGGCTTGGGGGACCCCCATCTCATGCCATACACAACAACTAATTCAAAATGGATCATAGGCCTAAATATAAGAGCTGAAACTATAAAACTTTTATATGACCTTGGATCAGATAAATATTTCACAAAGATGACACCAAAAGCATTGATTTAGGAAAGAAAATGATAAACTGAACTTCATCAAAATTTAAAACTTTAGTACTTCAAAAGACGTCATTAAGAAAATGAGAAGACAGCCCACAGACTGAGAGAGAATGTTTGTAAATCATATATCTCACACTTGTACTAGACTGAAGAAAGAACTCTTACAATTCAATAATAAGAAACATGTAATCTAATTTAAAATGGGTAAAAGATTTGAAGAGACATCTCACCAAAGAAGATATAGGACAAAGATATTAAAGAAAACATTGGTCAATGGCTGATAGTCATATGAAAAGATGCTCAACATTCTTATTCATTCGGGAAACACAAGTTAAAACCACAATGAGGTACTACGTGGCACCCATTAGGATGACTATAATAAAAAAATCCATGAGTAACAAGTGAAAGCAAGACTGTGAGAATGTGGAGAAACTGAAAACCTCATAGCTTTCTTGTAGAAATGTAAAATGGTGCAGCCACTTTGGAAAACCATTTGGCAGTTTCTTAAAATATTAGACATAAACTTGCCACACAGCCCAACAATCCTCCTCTTAACTAGATACTCAAGGGAAATGAAAACATATGTCCACACAAAAACTTGTGCATGAAGGTTTATAGCCGCATCACAATAGCCCAAAACTGGAAGCAGCCCAAAAATCCAATGCTGGTGAATGGTTGTATCAAATATGGTCTATCCATACGATGGGTTGCTACTCAGCCACAAAAATGAGCAAAGCACTGATACATGATACATCGTGGAGGAACCTTCAAAATATTAGGTTAAAAAAAAGCCAGACACAAAAGACCACATATGACATCATTTCATTTATATGAAATGATCTGGAAGGCCAATGTATAGAGACAGAGAGTAGATTAGTGATGCCTGGAGCTGGGGGCGGGGACAAGGAGTGACGGAAAATGGGCACAAGCAATCTCTCTGGAGGGACTGAAATATCCTAAAACTGATCATGGTGATGATTGTCTACTCTGTAAATTTTCTAAAAATCATTGATATATATATTTTTTTTTTTTTTTGAGTTGGAGTCTTACTCTGTCACCCAGGCTGGCGTGCAGCTCACGGCCACTGCAGCCTCAACCTGCTGGACTCAGGTGATCCTTCTGCCTCAGACTTCCAAGTAGCTAGAACTACAGGTGCACACCACCATGCCCAGCTGAACTGTACTCTTAAAATGGGTGAATTTTGGCCAAGCCCGGTAGTTCAGCCTGTAATCCCAGGACATTGGGAGACTGAGGCAAGAGGATTGCCTGGGCCCGGGGGTTCAAGACCAGCCTGAGCAACTTGATGAGACCTCATCTCTACAACAAAACACAAAAACTAGCCGGGCATGAAAATGGGTGAATTTTATGGAATCTCTCTATGCTGGGTTGCTGAACTGATAGGGTGTAAGCCTGGAGTTGAGGGACATCTCCTCCGTGCTAGGGAAGAGCCTGTTAGAAAAACTGAGCCCAAAGATGGAGGCCAGATGCTCCTGCAGGCGGGATTAGGAACCCAGATCCAGCCAGGCCTGACCTAGTTTTTCAGTTACGCCAGCCAATAAGTTCCTTTTGTTTGTTTGCTTGTTTGTATCTTAAACCAGTATGAGTTTCTTCCACTTGTAACCCAAAGATTCCTGATACCATAACTCATGGAGATGATCTCTGAAGCACTGCTTGACATCTGGGCTTTATTTCATCGCATGAAAATCCCATGTGGTAGGCACAGTGGTCTCCATTTGTCGGGTGGGAAACTGAGGTGACACGGGTGAAGTGACTTCTCGAGGTCACTGGACTAGAAAGTGCAGGGCCACAGTCTGGACCCAACCTCATCAGAGTCCACAGCCTGTGCTGGGCCCACTGCGCTAGTCCACCTCTCCCAACACAGAGCGTGGCCAGAGTGGGTGAATGCCTGACACACACCCACTCACCAGAGCTGGCTTGGCTGCCCCCAGGACACCTTCAGGGGAGCCAGGAATGAACCAGACATGGCTGCAGGTCTATCTGACCTCACTCCTGTCCCAGGCACTCAACCCCTGCCCTCCTCGGAGGGCACATTATCCCTCCTAACTGGTGTCTGAGGCCCTTCTTGGTTCCCATACCCCCTATTCCTCTGCCCTGGGGCCTGAAGCCTGCTCATAGGTCTGCCCAGTATCACCTGCCAGTCTGGTGGCCAGGTTCTCTGCATGGACAGTAGCCCCCTATCTTGCCCATTCCACTGCCAGTGTCAAGTCCTCTTGGACAGGGCTCTATCCCTGCCCTGGGCTGACCCCTTCCTTTCCTGGTTTTAAGGCTCAGCCACACATAGCCTGCTGAGATGGCTAATTTTAAGTGTCAGCTTGGAGGATGTTTTGATGAGATTAACATTTAAATCAGTGGCTTGGAGTAAGCAGTCTGCCCTCCATAATGTGGACAGGCCTCATCCAATCAGCTGAAGGTCTAAATAAAACAAAAATACCAACCTCCTGGAAAGAGATGGAATTCTCCAGCAAACCTCCTTCAGACTTCACTAGCACCATTGGCTCTCCTGGTCTCCACCTGCCAGTCCACACTACAGATTCTGGACTCATTCATCATCATGGAAACCAATTCCTTAGATTCCTCTTTCTATCTATATATACTCATCTTATTGGTTCTGTGTCTCTGGAGAACCCTGACTAATATACCTCCCCAGACCAAGAACCCAAAGTCCTCAGGGCTGATGCAGCAGGTGGTTTCCCAAAGCAAGCTCTCCAGGGGCTAGAGACCACATCTTTGCTCAGTCCCTTCCTCATCTCATCCTGCTTCCCTTCCTCCCCTCCTTCCACTAAACCACTTCCTCAGAGATCCTCATCTTGGGCTCTGCTCTGGGAGCTCAGCTTAAGCTAAATAACAATGGGAGTGGCCCAAGGAAACAGGTCCGAAGATGGGATTGTGGGATGGATCTCCCACAGTCTCTGGTGATGGGGTCCTGGTCCCTTATGTGAGATAGCAGAGCAACTGTTCAGACACACACCCACAGTGAATGGGAAAGGACATGGGGAAAGGGGGTTTGCATTGACTAGTACAAGGTCTCTGGCATGGAGAAGTATGGGGGGAAGCAATTATAAGGACATTGGAATTGGGGGTTGCTGTTAAGTGCCACTGATACATTGAAGATTGAAAATTATAGACTCAGATCTCTTCATCAGCAATTTGAAGCAGAATGTTGATCAGAGAACCTACTTGGCAGCATCTGAGAAACATCCATCTCCTGCAGCCAGAGGCCAGGCACTGGGCCATAGGGTAACAGTGGCAGGGCTTTGAAGAAGGATGAATTCTCTGTTATGCAAGTCTCCTGCACCAAAGTCAGGGCCCTGATAGGTAAGGAGTACTGCTCTGAAACTCTGGGTGGGGTATCTGGGTGGATGGACTTGACAGTTCAGATCCCCCTCTAGGCCTGCAGAAGTGGCCCCCTCCCTCTTGTTGGAGGATAAAAGCCCCTTTGCAGAAGACTATGCAGAGGCTTAGAATGAGAAGGGGCCTTACAAAATAATACTTGCCTGCTTCAGGATCTGCCCCGACATCCCATTTTGGCCACCAGACTCATAACCAGGCCCAGGTCTCATCATAAACCAACTGCCAAAATACTGGGAGTCTCCAAGGAGGAGAGAGATTATGTATACAGGTGCTGTAGGACCTGGCTACAGGAACCAGCAGGAACCAGGAAAGTAGGCCAGAAGTGGACCCCGAGGTGTAGAATGAAGGAAGGCAGAATAAGAAGCTGGCTCAAGGGGTGCCCTGGTTGGGGGAGGGGGTATCCTGTGACATGGATTGAGATCTCCAGGAAAGGCCTGCAGGAGGATTTACTATGCCACTGGATCAGTTCTTATAATCTTGGAAAATGCCAGGGCCAACATTAAATGAAGTTGCAATGCCAAAATGACTGTGGCCGACTGTGGAGGAAGGGGTGAGAAGGCTCAGAGCCGTGGGCGTGCTAGAAAAGGCATGCGTCATAGGACCAGGAAACCACCAGTTGGCTGTGTTCTTTGGGGGAAGCCTGGAACATTCTGGTGACTAGGATACCAGCATCATTGAGAAGTTGAGTGGCGGCTTAGCTCTGTGCTCAAGAGCTGGTGTTAGAGACTGTTCTAGAACGGTGTTCCCTGGCAGCTGCGAGAATCCTGATGGCAAAAGGCACTTAGCCATCGGAAGCAAGTGGCATAATTATCATAACAACAGCAAGGTCAGCATGGTAGCCTCATTAAATCTAAAAACTTCTAAGCTTCAAAAAAACACTGGTAAGACATTGAAAAAGACAAGCCACAGACGAGAGGAAAATATCTGCAAATCATATATCTGAGGAAGGACTTGTTTCCAGAATATACAAAGAACTCTCAAAACTCATTAAAAAGAAAAATACTCAATGTTTTAATGAGCAAAAGACTTAAACAAGGATGACAAATGAGTGCATGAAAAGTCACTCAACACCTTTGGCAGTTAGGAGAGTGCAAGTGAGAACCATAACGCACTACTACCACATACCTGCTAGAATGATAGCAAGTCAAGGAGATAGGCAATGCCAGACGGTGGGAGGTGCAGAGCCACGCAGGTCCCACACGCTGCAGAGGGAAATGCAACACGGCTCAAGCCCTTCACAAAACAGTTTGGCTGTTTTGTAAAAAGTTATACATGCAACCCACCACAGGACCCGCCATTCCACAACTAGATATTTTCCCAAGAAAACTGAATACATCCGTTCAGGCAAAGACTTGTACACAAATGTTCATAGCAGCTTTATCTGTCGTATTAAAAAACTAGAAACAGCCCAAATGTCCATTAATAAAGTATTAATAACTAAGATGACTAAATTATGGTATATTCATACAATCGAAGACTACTCGGTAATACAAAGGAACAAGCTATTCATACACACAATATGGATGAAACTAAAAATAATTTGGCTGAGTGAAGGAAACCAGACCAAAGAGTACATACTTTATGATTCTAGTTATATGCAATTCTAAAAGGTGCAAGTCAAGCTATAGTGACAGGAAGCAAATCAGTGATTGGGAAAAGAGGGGGAGGAGGAGTGGGAAAAAGGAAAAGATAATACTGCACATTAAAGTAGATAACTGTCAACTTGTGGTCCACTGGGACTGAGAGCTCTTTCTTGTGTTGAGCAGAATACCAGCCTCATCAGTGTCTTTCTAGACTGTCCTCTCCTAGAGTGAGTGTTGGAGGGACCAGGCAGGATTTGCTGATGGCAGGGATGAGAAGACCCTTCCCCCACTAGGCAGGTCTCTGGGAAAGTTATTTCAGCTGCCAACCCAGGCCATCCTGGGTAATGAATAGCCCCTTTTCAATGTCAGCTGGAAGATGGGTCCCTTTTTAATCTGCTGCAGTGTCATTAAGAGAAAAAACATTTGCTCCATGGGGCTCCTGATGGCCTTCAGAAACTGCAAGTTAAACACTAACCAGGAAGGGCTGCTCAAGCCTTAACCCTCCCCTTCCCAGCACAGGCCAAGGCCTCAACCAGACGGCTCTGCAGATCACCCGCCTGGACTCTCCGGAGGCTCTTGGGTCCTATTTCCAGGCTCTCCTCAGCCTGGGAGACCAGTGGGTATGACGGCAGAGGGAGGACGGAGGGCGGAGGAGAATCCTCAAGGCTCTAGGTCCAGATGTTTGTAGACAGGTTCCCACCTGAGGGCTGGTTAGAGAGCAGAGCACTCAGAGGCCTGGGTTGGAGCCTGTGTGACTTGGGCCACTCCCTGAGCCGTTCTGTTTGTCAGTTTCCTGCAGAGTGGGTACTAGAGGGATCAATCCATCCACATAAAACCTGGTGGTCTTTCCCAAGAGGAAACACGTCTCCGGCTCCCAGTCCCTGCACCAAAACCTGCTCCCTGCTCAAAACACACGTGACCAGGTGAGGAGGCCACCCGGGGACCGAGGAAAGCAAGTAACTTGATGAATATCAGAGGTGGGGTCCTGGTCCTGAGCATCCCTGGGTGTCTGGCATGAAACACTTGTGCCAGCCTCACAAGCACCCTGTGGTGGGGGTGTCGTTCCCCTCATCATAACCAACAGCACGGAGGCTCCGAGTGCTGCGGGGCTTGAACCCAGACCTGCTGATTCCACAACCCAAACTCTTCCCCACTGACCATCTGCAGAGAGCAGGAGAGAGGGTGAGGCCTCACCAGGATCCCTCCCGCCTGCCTGCTTTTGCCTCCCCTCTTCACCTGTCTTCCCCTCCTCTCTCCAAACCCCACCCAGCCCAAGGCCTGCCTCCTCTAGGAAGTCCTCCCTAGTGCCTGACAGCCAAACCCCAAGGGTGCCGCCCAGCCAGGCCTCCAGTTGTTCCATTTCTAGCACAGCTTGAGCTTTTGCTGTTGTGAGGTGCAGACTCAGCTCGTTTCATTCTCTCACCAGGTTTGTCGGTATCTGCTGGACCCTGACCTGGAGCCAGCACTGTGGGACTGTAGAGAGACCAGAACAAACACCCATGAGCCCCTGCAGATGCCCTTCCTGTGCCCAGGGAGCCTACCGGTGGTCCCAGGCAGGCTCCTTGCCCTGTTTGGCAGATGAGGAAACTGAGGCCCAGAGAGGAGGAGGAAGCTGCTTGAGTCACATAGTGAGCCAGTGTCTGGGATTCAAAATCAGGTCAGTCTCCAAAGTCCTCACCCTACCCCTCTCCACATGGCCTGCCATGGAACCCTTTGAACCCTCTCTGCTAGGGGCAGAAGTGTCCCTTTAGCCTGGGCCTCTGCCATGCAGGTGGGGCTGGGCAGCTCGCCGTGCAGGAAGTGGGCAGAACAGGGAGCAACAGCTGGCCCGGCCCTAAGTCACCCCTCAGTAGGATAGGGTGAGGTGAGTGAGGCCCCAGGGTGCAAAGTTTCCGGGGGATGCCCACTCTCGGGGCTGGGCAGGTGCTGGCTCTGCTTCTCAGTGGACACTCTCAGCCCTCTGTTTATCCTCCAGTCCGTGGCTCCACCTGGGGGACTCCAGGTCTCTGACCGTATACTTACCTGTCCCCTTTCTCTAAACTGTCCCCTGGGTGTGTCTGTAGCCCTGGGACATGGATTAATCTATCTTTGGGCTTCTCCAGACACTCTTTCTCCCACCTTCACCAGCTCCATCCTCAGAAAACTATGAAGAGAACAGAAGGTGGAGGCTGGCCCTGGGCTGTGGGAGAGTATGGTCTGGCCCTGGGACTGGCACTGGTTGATAAACCCTGTCCCTTCAAGCTGGGGGTGGCCTTTCCTACAGCTGTGTCTCAGCACCAAAGCAGGGTGTGCATGTGTCTATGTGTGCACATACAGGCCATGAATTCCTCTCTGTCTTTCCAGACCAGGATTTCATCTCTAGGCCTACCCTGGGGCTGCTAGAGTGAGTTTTTAATCATGGGCATCAGCTTGTGACCCCACTCTGGCTAAGTCAACTTCAAGTTGAAAGAGAAAGTGAGAAGCAGAGATGAGAGAGAGAGAGAGAGAGAGAGACAGAGAAACACGGAGCCAGAGCCAGAGAGAAGGAAGAGAAAATTCAATCCCAAGAGTCCACAGCCAGTAAGGCTCCCCAAAACTGCATCTAACTCTCTTGTTGCAGAGAGGGAAACTGAGTCTATGAGAAGCTCTCAGCAGGGCCACACAGGTGGAGATTCAATGAATAGTTGCAGAAGCAGAAAGGGCTAGAGGCAGGAGACCATGACAGTCTCAGTAAAGTACCCAGCACTAAGGCCAAAGCCTGGAATCCAGGACTCAGTGTTGAACCCCAGGGGGTGAAACTGCTACCGGTCAGGGTTGATCCAGGGCTCAGGCCATGAGCTGCAAGTGGGGCCAAGCAGCCTCAGTCATGAGGGATGGGGGCAGCCTACCTAGGGGTGGGGGTAGCATCTAGGAGGACTCCAACGCTGACCTACTTCCATAACCATAGACCACAGAGGTCCAAGATGAGTCAGGGCGGAGGGCCAGGCGCCACCAGGGTCTCTCTGAACTCCTTGACTGGCAACACTACAACGTTCTTCCAAACGCCCTCGTATTTTGCCAAGTCTGATTTCCTAGAATTGTTCCCTCATCCCTGTTTATGACAAAAGGGACCCTGTGATTTAGGACATAGATAAGATCTGCAGTTAGTGATGAACCTGAGGGAGATTTTGTCAGGAGACCGGCTCCCTGTCCAGGGGGGCCACACCCTGACCCCAGCTCTTCAGGCATCCCTGGATCCCCACTGCTGTGACCTTGGGGAGGGTGCAACCAATGACCCCATGCCCTCCCAGGGGACAAGGAAGGGGGAGGTACTCTCCTGCCAACCATGTGATGGTTATGAGTGTGGGTTTCGGGACAGGGCAGACCTGGGTCCAGCTAGCTTGTGGTGTGGCTCTGGGCAAGTCTCTCTGTCACTCAGAGAACAGATGTCTCATCTGGATAAGCCCCACACGGGGCTCTGGAATACTGGGACTGTCACGGAGACCATTCATATCCTCAGAGAAAAAAAATCACTCTCCATTTAATTAATCTAATTAGATGTAATCAAGTTGTGGAGATCTGTGCAGCGGGGTGAGTGATTAGGAAAAATCACCTCTACAGAGAGTTTCAATTTAATATTTTGGGTTCCATAATCTAAAAGCCAAGTAAAGAAGCGCGGGCCCAGCTTCTTCCCCTGCTGGCTGAGAGTTTCCTGAGATGGGAACAGCAGCTTAAAGGGAGAGTCAAACTACAAGCAGGACCGTCAGGAACCACAACAGCCTTGCTGAAACAGGGGCTCACACGCTCTGGAAAGGTGGCACCATCTAAGGAGCACCTCAGCCTCAGGAGCAGCCACAGGCCCCATCTTTAGGCCTCTGGCACATGCAAAGTCATGCTCACACACAGGCACACCCTGAGACAAATGCATACGTCTGTCCTTGAACTCTAAAATATTCTTATATTCTATACAACAGAGCCTCCTTAGAGAGAACCCAGAATTCTGGCAAGCCAGAGATGGTTACATGATATGTGTGTGTGTGTGTGTGTGCGTGGGAGTGTGGAGTAGAGTCACAAGCTGATGCCCATGATTAGAAACTGGCTCCAGCAACCTCAGGTTGGACCCAGAGATAAAGTTCTTGTTGCAGATAAAGGATGCAACTGTGGCCAGGCAATGCTTCATCCAAAAGGATGACTCCTGGAGAGTGTGGAGTGCCTTTACGGGCCCCTTAAATCCCACTCCTTCCTTTTCCTTCACTGATACTTAAATCCTCAAGGCATTTCAGGACATGGCACTTGTTTGCTAAGAGTAGGTCCCAATGCAGACCACCCACTACCTGGGACATACAAGGCCTGGAGGCAGTTATTTTCAGCCCTGCTGAGTCAGGTGGAATGGCCCTTCCAGCTGCACTCTTTCTCAGCTTACCCCCCACCCTGCATGGGGCCCCTCCTCAAGGCCAGAAAAACTAGCAGGAGGAAGACTGCATAAGAGCGTGGAAAGGGGCAAGGGGAGGGCCTTCTCTCCAAGGTGCCTGCTGGGGAGGGGAGACTACATCATTCAGGGGAGATAGCAGGTCTTAGAGATCTTCTCTTCTCCATCACCTGCCTTTGGGCTTGGAGAGGAATAAACAGAACACCATATTCAGTACCATAAAGTCCTAGACCCAGAGTCTAGAAGTATATATCCCAGAACCAAGAATGCATAATCTTAGGCCCCAGAGCTGTAGATAATAGAATTACAGAACCTAGAGGAACAGACCTCAGAAGCACATAATTCTAAACCCACCATGGACCCTGGAATGCTAGAACCCTGGCTTTTTTCTCCCTAAACATCCTCTCCCTCCTATACCATCTTAAATCCTCCAGGGCTCCCCTCAAATGCTCTTTCCCATAGGAAGCCTCCCGATCCCCCCACCTCCCCCACCACCACCCCCTCTACCGGCAGGGCCCTCCTTCCTCTGTACTGTTCAGGCCCCCTAAGACCTTGTGATGCTGTCTCTGTCTGTTCCCTCCATCCACATAGGTCTGATTCCCCTCTGCAGCCACACACTCTCCCTGCATTGGACCTGATCCAGTTCCTTCCTTACGGTAGACTCTCAAGGCATGTTTGCAGAGTGACTTTCTGAATCATCTGACCTGAAACCTCTCATGTTCCAGAGGGAGTGTACCTGAAACCCAGACAAAGAGCACATTTTCCCATGGTCACACAGTGAATTCAGAAAACTCCAAACTAGATCTCAGTTCTCCCTGTGCTAAGTCTAGGGCTCCTTCCCTGCTCCAGGTTGTGTCTGAAGAACTGAAGTGTTAGAATGAAATGTCATCATATCTTCTTGCCACTGCTGTTAGCTTTACCCTCAAAAACCCCAACAGTTTAGGAGAAACTGCTTAGTCTGAAAGTGGTGGTGATGATGGTAGGGAGGCATTTGAGCTCAGTGGGCACGTAGGAAGCTCTGCCAGTCATAGAAAAGGACCAGAGGATGTATCCTGTGTTTAAAGATTACATGTACTGGGTAACAGAGACAAACAGTTATGTTGGAGACCTTGAAAGATTTTGTATACCATCCTAGGATGTTTGAGCCTTACCTAATACGTATCTTGCATATATTATATCCTTTGCTTTCCTATAGCTCCTTGAGGGTAGAAACTGTTTTCTTCCCTAAAGCCCAGGGATAAACACAGATTTGATTGAAAGAGAAAGCAAAGAGAGATGTGACCTGGGAACAGTACTGCTGGTCCAAGGCTCAACTGGGACAGCTAATAAGAAAAGGAGTGAGTGAATGTCAAATCAGACCAGGTGGCTGTAATCAAAGTAGCCTGAACCTGCAACAGGGTGTTGGGGGAGGTGGTGAGAAGGTGGGTGAAGGTCAAGAGAGTGGCCAGAAGGCAAAGATTCCTGTGTTGGCTAGAGCAGGGTCCCCAACCCCCAGGTCATAGACTGGTACCTGTTAGGAACTGGGCCACACAGCAGGAGGTGAGTGGCAGGCAAGTGAGTGAAGATTCACCTGTATTTACAGTTGTTCCCCATTGCTCGCATTACCACCTGAGCTCTGTCTTCTGCCAGATCAGTGGTGGCATTAGATTCTCATAGGAGCAGGAACCCTATGTGAACCGTGTGGGCAAGTGATCTAGGTTGCATGCTCTTTATGAGAATCTAATGCCTGATGATCTGAGGTGGAGCTGAGGTGGTGATGCTAGCGCTGTCTCCCATCACCCCCAGATGGGACTATCTAGTTGCAGGAAAACAAGCTCAGGACTCCCACTGATTCTGCATTATGATGAGTTGTATAATTACTTCACTATATGTTACAATGTAACAGTAATAGAAATAAAATGCATATTAAATGTAAAGCACTTGAATCATCCTGAAACTACCATCACCATCATCAACACCCCACCCTGTCTGTGGAAAAATTGTCTTACGCAAAACCAGTCCCTGATGCCAAAAATGTTGGGGACCATTGGGCTAGAGGGTCCATATGTGTTTCAGCATTGTGGAGAGCTCCCAGGACTGCTAAATAGCTTTTCTCTTCGGACTCCTGGGATCACTTGATTTTCTTTGTCTTCTAGATGGAATTATCTGATTGATAAAGTAAATTTGCTTTTGCAAAGCATGCATTGTGACCAGGAATGAGAAAATGGACTCTGGAGGCCGGATGACCTGAATTCAAATCCTGGTTCCTCCACTTACTAGATATATAGTCCTGGGCAAGTTTCTTAACATTTCTATGCTGTGGCTGAGTCTTATCTGTCAAGTGCCTCATTCCTGGTAGTTTTTGCCCATTATGGATTTCCTCAGTCAATGTTAATGAATAGTAGCAGTTGTCATAATGACATAATAATTTCAGCAACCATCTATTGAGCATTTATTGTATACTAGGTATTGGCTTATTAATTTAGTAGATTCTCTCATTTAATCTTCATGACAACTCGGGGGTGAAGAGGGTAGTTATCATTATTATTCTCCTTTTATGGATAAGGAAATGGAGGCTCAAGAGTAAATTGTGAAGAACATCAGACAATAGAGGATAGTGATCCCTGAGAGATGGGACACAAAAAGGTGAGACCAGTGATTTCCCTGGAAATTGAGAAAATCTCCAGACCATGATTTAAGGAGGAGGAACCAGGAAGAGGTGAGTTAAAGAGAAAGAGCTAAGAAACCAGGAAGAACAAGACAGAGTTCATAGGACAGAGTAACAAGAGGAGATAAAAATAGAACTGAAGATCTACAGAGGTTTTCTCTCAAGAACTGATGACTGCATGCATTTGAGGAAACTATTAAACTCTAGAGAAAGAACCACTCAAAAGATTGAAAGTGGCAATACCCAAAACTCACATAAGGCTGGAGATAGTGCCTATTCCAACTAGCCAGACTGGAAAATATCACGACTCATAGGGAATTGAATAAAGTACCCAGAAGGGTCTTGCCTAGAGAATAAATAGCTTTAGCTTAAGTGTGAGTTTATTTCTAACAACTCTTAAAATCAATGCCTCAAATAATCAAACTGCTAATAAGTAACTGTACCCAAGAATATAGCTCAAGAAACTTTATAGAAATACACAAATATCCAGCAGCCAAGTAGATATAATTCATAATACCTAGCATTCAATCAAAACTTAGCAGGTATGCAAAGGAGCAGGAAAATGCAACCCATAAGAAGGAGATAAAGGAATCAATCAAAACCAACTCAGAAGTGATATAATTCTGATCAAATTAATCTGATAAAATTAGCAGACAAAGACTTTAAAAGTTATTTTAATTGTATTTCATATATTTAAAAAGTTAAGCAGAGACATGGAAGCTATAAACAAGATCAAATAGAGGATTGAGAGGGGAAAACTACAATGTGTGAGATAAATATACACTAGACGAAATTGACAGTAGACTAGAAATTTCAGAAGAAAAGTTGAATAAACTTGACACCCTAACAATAGAATTATTCAAACCAAAAAAGAAAGAAAAGATAATTTTCTAAATGAACAGAGCAGCAGTGAACTGTGGGACAAATCCAAACTGTCAAGTGTACGTGTATAATTGGTGTCCCTGAAGGAGAAGAATATTTGAAAAACTCGTAGCAGAAAAAATTTCAAACTTGATGAAAACTACAACCCCACAGATCAAAGGAGTGCAACAAAATCCAAGCACAAGAATCTTAAAGAAAGTTACAACTTTTTGTAGAAATTGACAAATTGATTCTAAAATTCATATGGAAACACAAAGGACCTACAATAGCCAGAGCAACCTTGAAAAAAAAGAACAAAGAGAACTAACATTTTGTGATTTCGAGACTTATTATAAAGTTATAATAATTAAGACAGTGTGGTGTTGGCATAAAAAGAAACAAAATAGATTCGTGGAACAGAATCAAGAATCTAAAAATATCTCTTCACATATATGGACAAATGATTTTTGACAAAAGTGCACTGGCAATTCAGTGGAGATGGTCTTTTCATCAAATTGTGCTAGAACAACTCAATGTGCGTATGCAAAACAAAGGAATTTCAATCCCTACCTCATGCCATATTGAGTTAAGTCAAAATGGATCATAGAGCTAAATAAAACCCTAAAACTGCAAAATTTCCATAAGAACACAGAGGAGAAAACTTTTACGATCCCGAGTTAGTCAAATATTCGGGGGATGCAATATCTAAAGCAGGATTCGTAAAAGTACTCATTGATAAATTGGACTTCATCAAAATTAAACACTTCTGCTCTTCAAAAGACACTGGTAAGAGGGGAAAAAAAGCAAGCCACTGTGTGTGGGATTGGGGCTGTGATTGGAGTGGAAGGAGGAGAGGACAGACCCCAGAGGAGACCATGGAGATCTTTAACAGACCACAGGGACACAAAGGCAGCCTGCAGAGGGCTACAGGAGCTAGGGAGGGAAAAGGCTGGACAATAGACATTGTCAAAACAGCAATAAAAACCCTAACTGTGGGCTAATTTTGTGCCTAGCATCTTTCTAAGCACTTTGCAAGTGTTGTATCATTAAGCCTCACCATGATCCCATGAGGAAGACACTACTATTACCCCATTTTACAGATGAGGAAGCTGAGGCACAGAAAGGTCAAGTGGCTTCCTCAAGTCACAGCACTGATACAGGCCAGGCAAGGATTTAATCCAGCAGCCGGGATCTCAAGGCCCCACCTTACCCAACTCTACTCCTCAAAGATCTGAGACACAGTTCCATATAACCACGGCTGTCCTCTGAGGATAACCCACTAGGTGTCAGGCATTGTGCAGGGATATTAATTATATTACTTAACCTGCGCAACAACCCTTACTCTGCCAAGAGCCCTTTCCAGACTCATCAGCAGGGAAGCAGCTGCGCTTCCAACAGTCTCTGGACATGTGAACCACCTGTGCCTGGCATCCCTGACACACAACAGCTGGGGAACTCCTGCCAATGTGGCCTACATGTTCTCTTTCCTCAACTGCAATGAAAACAGAACAGGGTCTGTGGAGACAGGGTCTGCTCTCCCTGAAGGCAGAGAGACATGTGCAGAAGAGAACCTAGAGGGAAGCCACGACAGAGACCTGGAGGTGGTCCGGGCCGGGAAAGGGAGACCTCAAATAGGCTAGAGGGGAAACTCAACTTTCCTGGGCCCCTACTATATTCACACAGTTTGGCGGTGGTGGAGCCGGGATTCAAACCCAGGCCCCTGGTAAGCCCTAAGTCCACCGTCCTCCTCCCAACCACACTGTCCAGACTCCCTCTTCATTTCATGGGGTCCCCGTGGCTCTCTCCTCCTGCTGCCGCCTCCCCACAATTGCCCACAAAGCCACCAGGCAGCTGCCTAGGAAGGGAGGCCTCAGTAAATCCAGCCTTCAGGAAGGAGGCCTGGAGGGTCCCTTCTGAGAAGTAAACACCTGACGGAATAAATCACCGAGGTCTTATTCACTGCAGGTGTAGACGGCTGCCCTCCTTTCCCGGAAGTTTGTAAATCAGACCTTAGACCTGGGTGCACAGAGCCTGTTGGGGGTGAGAAAGGCAGGAGGCAAGGAGAGACACAAGGAGAAGAGTGGCCTCCCACATCGGGTCCTGAGGCTCCTGAGGTGGAGGTGAGGGGCAGAGTGAGGCTGCTGAGGGGCCATTGCTCCCACCGGTCACCCAGAGAGTCTGTGTCAGAGACTTCCTTGGGTCCCCTAACTCAGTGTCTGGGCACAGCTGGAGCAAAGGGTCTGGACTCAGGGGTGGAAGCTGGAGAGGGGCTTGGGCTGTTCAGCAGCTCTGAGCTAAGTCAGGGTGGGTGTTGGTGGGACAGACACAGGATGGGTGGGGGCACCCAACAGGGCCCTGAGCCAGAGCAGCCAGGAGGACTGGTCTGGGAGTCAGGGCTGGGTCAGTTCTGGGTCTGCTGTGGACTTGCTGTGTGACCTTGGACCAGTCACCTGGCTTCCCTGGACCTCCGTTGTCTCATTGCAAAGTAGAGGTGATTGTTCCTGCCCTTGGTGCTGGGTCATTGGGAGGACCGAATAAGGTCAAAGAACAGCCCTTTGAGAAGAGAAACTGTATGCACAGGGGGTGGGGCCTGGTCCTGCTCCACCTCCCTCTGCTCCCTGCCTCCTAGTGACTGGCCAAACCCTGGCATCCCCTCCCCAAGACTCCAGCTGATTGGAGGAAGTGGGGCCTTTATGCAAATGAGGCTACTACTCCCTCCTCCTCAGGCCAAATCCCTGGGGCCTCCCACCTGCTGGCATGAGGTCTCCAGGTGGTGGCCAAGACTTGTAAGACATTGGATTTATCATCTAAATGCAGGATAGCTCCTGCTGTCTCTCCCCAACCCAGTCCTGGTCCTGTGTGTCCCCTGTAAGAATAGCCATCAGCATTCACTTTCTGGCCCTCCCCTCCCTAGTGTCTGTTCCTGTTGACCAGCTGTGTGACTTTGGGTGAGTCACTTCACCTCTCTGAGCCGCAGTTTCGTCCCCTGTCACGTGGGGATAAGGATGCCCACCTCATGAACTTGTCCCAACTTTTTACATAATCTTTAGTCCTCCAACAAAAGTCTGTTTCCTGGGAGACTCCTGTATGACAGGCCCTGGTCTAGGCACAGAAGGCACATGTGAAGGTAGGCAGTGGAGAGAGGCCCTGCTTTCGTGGTGGTCCCTGGACTGGCCATGGGTTGTCAGGTGGCTGCACGGAGGAGCTGACTGGGTCATCCTTTGTCAGTGGCCAAAAGCCACACCATTGCAGGGGTGGGTGACACACCCAAGGTCACACAGTGCACCAATGGCAGAGTCCAGGCCAGGCTGGCCCCAGACACGGGCCACAGACTGTGATGGGACCCACCATGTGGACCTGGCCCCACAGCCCAGCAAGGTCAACCCCCCACCTCCTCACAGGACTGCGGGGCGCCCACACCAAGCTCCAGTTCCACGGTGGAGGCTGAGACCTCCTAGATCCTTTTGTCTTCTCGGCCTGGCCAAGGACTCTCGAGCCTTCCAGGTGAGGGTCACCAGGTCACGTGCATTCCCCCTGGAAGAACGGCCCTCACTTCCCCTTCCTGAACTCAGTTTTCTAGCTCTAAAATGCCAGCAGGCTTACCTTGGTTGCTGAGGGAGGTTGGAGCTGATCTTGTCAGAATCAACCCTCTGGCCACTCATCAGCCACAGCCGGCTGTGCAGGCAGGAGCTTCCTCCCCCGAGACGATAACAGGATGTTTAATTATTATAATTATCACTTGAAACATTGCTTTACTGCCACCGGTAAATGAAATGAGATTTGACTCCTCTTCGCCTGTCCCTCCCTTCAGTTTTAAATCTGATGGCAAGTTTCATGACATATCCAGAAACAAGAGCTGGTAAGAGGAGGTACCTGAGGGGCCTTCATGCAGGCAGGAGTGTGGGGTGGCGGGGGTGAATGTGGACGCGGGGATGTATCCGGGAGAGGCCCCCAAGTGCACGAGTGTGCACAGTGAGCCTGAAGGCAGGTGCCTGTGGGCGTGTGCTGGTGTGTGCGTTGACTGATGGGTGCAGGGGGCAGGTGACACACGGTGGCATAAGGGTACCTGTGGGGAGGGTGCAGGGTGCAGGTGCAGGCCTGTCCCTGGGGTGAGAGCCGGGGCCCTGGGGACAGGCAGGCCCACATGCCTGCTTTCTGGCTGTTTATTTCGCTCTCCCAGCCTCTTTTTCCTCATCTCCTCCTGGCCACAGCGACTGTCCCTCCAGCATAGGGCTGTGAGAATTACATGTTATGGGGCTGTGCACCGAGGTGAGTGCTCAAGGACCATTGGTCATTAGTATTTTTGGCAATGTGGTGACCTCAGAGGTGACAGGGCATGACCAGGGATGATAAAGAGGCAGGTCCTAGGGTTCAGGTGGCAGACCCTAGGGTCCAGGTGGCAGACCCCAGGCATGAGTTTTGCCTTAGTCAGGAGCCCCCTGGCCTCTAAAGAAAAGCCTGTCCATCCTCCCAAGAGGTGGTTTGCAGGCTTCGGTCAGCCCAGTCTCTTCCCCCAGCGTTCCCTAGGGGGAGCTCAGAACCCCACAGAGGAGACCATCAAGCCCAAGTACCAGAGCTACCCCTGCGGGTCTCAGTCTCAAGGAGGGTAGGAAGGTACAGCACTTACTGAGCACCTACTGTATGCCAAATACCTGTGCCTGTCTCTGCTCCCATCCTCCCAACAAGCCACCACTGTCCCACTTTGTGGAGGAGGAAACTGAGGTGCAGAGCAGTTGAGTGACGGGCTCATAGCCACAAGCTACTGAGTAGCAGGGCCAGGACATGATCCTGGGTGTGTCAGAGAACAGAGTCCTATTTCTTTCCCAGGGTCCCTCTGCTGACATCTTGGGTCCTGGAGTGAGGCCCTGGAGACCTCCTCTACCTGTAAAAAACAGGGTCTTGGAGAAGCAGGACACACAGTACCCCTGACCCCTGCCACATTCCACACAGGGCATTCCTTGGGGCGGCGGGGGGTCACAGCCTTCCTGCCCTCCTCTTAGTCTCAGTTTCCTCATCGGTCAAATGGAGACTGTGGCCCTCACCCTGGGGGTAGCTGGGGTTTCACAGAGACAGCACAGTGCAGTGGCAAAGCACAGGGCACGGAGCCCAGTGGCCTGGGTTCAAATCCCACCCTCGGCACCTTTGGGCTACCTGAGCTTGAGTAAATAACCATACAATTTTCTTATCCACAAAGTGGGAGGATGATAATAACATAACAGGTGTCTTGTGCAGATGTCATAAAGGTGAGGTAAGTTAGAAGACTCAGAGAAGTCACAGCAGGGCCTGGCGCAAGGTACCATTCAACAAATGTTGTTACGATGATGAGTAGTTATGAGTTTTGAGCATAATAATAAGAGCTGATGATGCAGTTTGAAAAAAAGATACGATGTTGTCAAGTGTTTCATTCAAGACAAGCTCAGTGAATGTGTGTCACTCCCCTGGGCCTTGGTGCTTCCCAACAAGCAGCTTTCTGTCACAGCCCCAACCCTCCCAGGGTTCAGATTCTGCCACCTCTTCTCAGGACCTGCCCTCCGAATCATGGAAACCGGGAGCCACTTGCAGTTGCCTCCATAGCCCAGCCTTGGCACTCATCATGCCCGCCTCCCTGAGCTTGGTCCTCGAGTGGCTGGGCTCCTGCCACCTACATCTGCAGTATCTCTGAACTCACATGCCTAGCAGCTGCAAGGCTGCAGCCTTCTCCTCTGAGCTGACTCCTCTCCCCCTACAGAGCCCACCCAGGTGAGGGAGAATGGGAGGGGATGGAGGTGGGACAGGCCAGGCCGTGCTGGGTATGAGGAAGCGGCTGACTCCAAGAAGCCTTGGATGCTTGCTTTAGAATGAAGCATGCAGATTATTGAATTCAGCCCCTGTGCGCCCCTCCAGTATTCAGATTGGGAAACTGAGGCCCAGAGAAGGCAAGGAACTCCCCTGAGTTTATATTACAAATCAGCAGTAAGGAACTCAGGTCACCTGTCTCTCAAGCCAGTGCTCTTTAAACCACTCTGAGAAGAGGATTAAGACTTATTTAAGGAAGAACAAACTGATCGGTTTCCTGCTGTGTGTAGGAGAGGTCTGGGAAAGGAGGCCCTAATGCTCAGGTGAAGATGTTTGACTTTATTATGTTGGCAATAGAGAGCCATGGATGACTCTTGAGCAGGATAGTGACATGATCAGGGCTTGCTTTAGGGAGGTGTCTCCAAAATCAGCATGGGGGCACAATTGGAGATGATGAGTCTGGAGGCAGGGAGACCGATGAGGAGGCATTGATCCAGGGAGGCAGTGATGAGGCATGACCATAAAATAGTGACGTAACACCAGTGACCGTATGTTGAATACTTACAGGTCCCAGGAACTTCACATGCTTCATCTTACTTAATCTTCAAAACTGTCCTATTAATAGTCTCATTTTTTTTTCAGGAAACTGAGGCTCAGAGAGGTGATGTTACTCACTGAGAGTCACACTTCTATTAAGTGGCAGACTTCAGACTTGAACCCAGCCCTGGCTATGCCACACGGGACTGATATGTCTGAGACTCCAGCAGTGAGGGGATAGCACTCCTCCAGAGATCTGAGAGGACACACTGACAGGGAAGGTAGGTGGCAGAGTCAAATGAGACCTGGAGAATCAGCCTGGGAATTGGAGATTTTAAGGACTCTTGGGTTGGAGCCTGAATCTGGGGAGAAGATAGCCCATTACACAAATGTGTAATATGAAGCAGAGAAAGCAAGGAGCGTTTCTCTCCCTGCATCACTCCCAGGGTCTTCTAATCTGGAAAAAAAAAAGTGGTTTTAAATCAATCACTGATGACTCCAGAAATTACATCAGCACTTCTCTGTCTCCAGGCACTGAGCTTTGCATAGTCAGATCAGGCTAGGTTATCCTGTGGTGACAGATGTCAAATTTCAATGGTTTCCTCCACACTCATGTTGCCTGTGCATGTCGGTGGGCTGGAGCCTTAGGCCCACATTTTCATCTCTTTAAAACCGAGGATGACAAATCAGAACAGAGCCTGCTGGTCATTCAGGCAGAGAGGAAGATGGGAGAAAGGGGACTTGTGTGCAGGACCCTAAGGCCCCCTCTGAAAGATCTACTTCCACTCACATTTCCTCATGCAAAGCAGGTCATGTGACTTTATTCAAGTTCAAGTGAACAGAGAAGTGCAAGCCCACCATGGTCTTGGAGAAACATTTGATGCCCAGGATAAGTGCCAACGGCAGGTGGGATATCCCCTGTTGGCCACCCAGGAGGCAGCCAAACTTAGCAAATCCAAAAAGAACTTACTCTCCCTCAAACCTACCGGTGGCTCAGCCTGTAATCCCACACCTTGGGAGGCTGAGGTGAGTAGATTGCCTGAGCCCGTGGGTTCGAGACCCGCCTGGGCAACTTGGCAAGACCTCATCTCTACAATAAGTCAAAAAATTAGCTGAGCGTGGTAGCACACGCCTGTAGTTCCAGCTACTTGGAAGACTAAGGCGGAAGGATCACTGGAGCCCAGCAGGTTGAGGCTGCAGTGGCCGGGAGCAGCCACTGCACTCCAGTCTGGGTGACAGAGTGAGACTCCAATTAAAAAAAAACAAAAACCTACCGGCCCCAAGCCACCCTGTGGATGTAGACAGCACCTCCATTCACCCAGAGAATCAAACAGGGAAGCTCAGCATCCTCCCTGACTCTCCCCTGCAGCCCCACCCATTGTTTTTCATCAGGCTCTATGGGGACAGGACCATGTCCATGCATGTCCTGTCGCATTCCCAGTGTCCTGCATGGTGCTAGGCACAAACTTGCTGGATGAATGAATGAATGATCCAGGCAGGACCCCAGACCTCCTGCTCCATGGTGAAGCTCTCCTGTTCTGTAGTCCTGGGAAGGAGGGGTTCTCAGCAGAGTCAGTGGTGGAGCCTGGCTCTGCTGATCCCTCCCAGAGCCCCTGCAGGCATCTGTGAGAGCAAGGGGCAGCCTGGTGGGTGCTGGAAGCAGAAGAAGCTCATGGAGCTCAGACACGTGGTGGAGGCCAAATCAACAGGCGGTGGTGGACTCAGTGTGGGTGGTGGACTCAATATGAGAGTCAGGGAGAACGCTGAGCTTCCCTGTTTGATTCTCTGGGTGAATGGAGGTGCCATCTACATCCACAGGGTGGCTTGGGGCAAGTAGGTTTGAAGAAGAGGTCCAATGGGAAGCTTGTCCACCACTTCCATGGAGGCCCCAGACTGGGGGACAGTTCTGACTTCAGGAGAGCCCATCAAAGGAAGAAGACACACACCCGCTCTCTGGAGCACCTGAGGAAGAGTCAGAGACCTCCAAGGAGACGTCTCAGCTGGGGGGCACACAACCCTGGCTGTGGGAACACTTGGTTGGAGGAAGGAGACACATACCTGCTCTCCGGAGCACCTGGGTAAGAGTCAGAGATGTTCAAAGAGACACCCCAGCTAGAGGGGAATCAGACCTGCCTGTGGGAACTCCCAGTTGGAGGGGGGTCTTCATCCTTGCTGGGGTCAGAAGCCCTCTGGAGAGACCACCTTGGTCCTTGCAGACTCAGAGACCTGCACTCACATTGTCCTGACAGGGACACACAGGGTGGCCCCGCCCATAGGACAGCCCCCACTCCCCAGGCTCAGGTTCATGTGGGGAGGTAGAGCCCGCCCTCCCCAGAGGAGTGAACCTGGGGCAGGGCTGCCGTGGAGCACCTTCTCCTGGGAGGCCCAACCCCTCAGTGTCCTCCCTGGCCTAGCAGTGGAGGGAGGGAGGCCCGGGTCCCAGTCTCATGGGGCCCACAGCACTCTGCCTCTCGGGCCCATCTCTTTATCTGTGACTCAGGCCAGGTGACTCCTGAGGCTGCCTCCACGCTGAGACCTCCCTCTCCTCTTCCTTCTCCCTCCCCTCCCCTCCTCCACCCATGTTCCTGATCCTGCAATTGTGGAAACAGAAATTTGGCTAATTTCTTGGGCCCGTGACTCACCCAATGGGAGGCCATGGGTGACCCCCGCCTCCGCTCCATCGCCTGCCCCATGCGTCATCTGACACTTCAATTTATTTTCAATTCTTCTGCCCTCAGAAGTGACGATTAAACTTCCAGCATAAATACCGCTTTACCAAACCAAATTAATCACGGGTGAAGGGGGACAGGCTGTAGCTCAGTCAGAGCAGCACAGCATTAACCCTTGGGCCCTCAGCCAGGCCCCCAGGAGGCAGAGGCTCAGGCCTCCTTGGAAGACGCCCTCAGAACCTCACTGGGGGTCACCTAGCCCCGACTCCTTTGCCCTTTTGCAGTCTCTCTCCTGGGGAGTTCTGGGACAAGTCTTGCCCAAGGCCACCCACCTCATCGGGCAGAGTCAGGGACACCAGCCCCTCCTCCCCAGCCCTCCACACCCCAGGATGTGACATGGGGGCACCCAGGGTCTGGCACCATCCAGGCTGTGTGGGACGGGGCTCCTGAAGCCACGAGGGTAGGGCACCTGATAATCACAGAGCCTGGGCCGACAGGGGTTCTGAAGGGACCTGGGGGCAAATTCCTACTCCCACCCCACCACCAAGGGCATCACCCCCTCTGCTGAAGACACTTGTGTATCTATCCAACGACGGCTGCATTTGACCTCACATCTCCCCACCTGTCCATCTCCCCAACCCCAGTCACGGCCCAGTCACCACCTATGTGATCCCCATGGCCTCTCACAGGTCTCCCCACTTCCACGACTGCCCCCTCCAATCCCCATCCAACTTGAGTCATCATCTCAAAATGCAAATGTTGTCCCATCATGTCCTGTTCAAAACCCACCGGGCCTCCCTCTGCCCTCAGACCAGGTCCACGCCCTTCACAGCCAGGAGGACTGGGGGACCTGGCAGCGGTGACCTCACCACCCCTCCCCCACTGGGCTCCTGTCCCTCCAGGACACTCTGCACCTTTGCCTTGGGCAGTTCCTCCACCTAGAAGCCCTCTCCCTGACAGCAAATAAGAGGTCACCTCCTCAGAGAGCCTTTTCTGACCACACTCCCCCAGTCTAAATTAGTCTCTGCACCCTCAGGATCTCTCTCAGATCCAATTCCTTTCTTCCAGAACACTTAAAGTGAGTGATAATTATACATTTATTTGTGGAAGTGTTTGTTTCACAGGCCCTCAGTCAAGGGATTTTTGTCTGACTCAATGCTGTAGATGAAGCTTCTAGGCAGGACCTGGAACATGGCAGGAGCTCAGTAAAGACTTTTGAATGAATGAATGACTGAGTGAATGAGTAAATGAATGAATGGCAACCCCTTTCTGTTACTAGGCTGGGCCGCTCCTTGTGAGCTCCCCCTGCTGGTGGGCCTCTGCTCACCTTTAGCCTGACTTTCCTCCTCACCGCCCACA